>PVJL010004175.1:59676-136906 GCA_004026885.1 Lyroderma lyra
GACTCCCTACAACACAAGGAGCACTGAGAACTCAAATAGTAGCTGTATCAGTCCAGGGTGTAGTACTACTGATACAAAGGGAATGAGTTTAACTCTTCATAGGTCAGTGAAGTGCTTTACCAACACACCTAGCTGGGTGAAGGCCAGAAGGAGGTTTTCACATAATACAGAACAAAAACAGAGTCTGTCTCACTAATAATCATTATTTCTGGAGAACAAAACAAAACACCACGACTAGTACTCCAAGTCCTGGTTTTCAACACTCTCAGGAAGTCCATTTTCTCCCCTAAAAGGTGATACCCGCCGTTCAGGAACACGAGAGGTGCCTACCACACATTACCCTATTTATGCCTGCAGCAAGTCTTTGTGGCAGAGATTTATCATGCTCGTTTTGCAGATGAGGAAACTGAGACTCAGAGTCTGAGTGATGGAACCAAAGATCGCTCTCAGGTCGGTCTGACAGTAAAACCCTGGGGATAGGGTTTTGGCCAAGTCACTGCAGAGCATGTGGCCCAACCACACGTCACAACCCACGAGGCCAGGCAGTGAAGAGTCACCTGGACAAGTACTTTCTTAAAAAACAGCTTCAAGGAGATATAATGTTCATACCATAAAATTCATGTGTAATTTTTAATGTGGTAAAGAAAGTAAACAGTCATGGAAATGAAGGTGTACTTTCCCTCTAAAAGGAAAGCTGGAGGCGTGGTGAGCCCCGAGGGGCCATTTACGCGGAGCCCCCTGGCATCGGGAATGCCTACCTTGGATTCCATACAGGCGGTTGAGGCGTGACCGCCGGGCCTCGTCGGTGTAGGGGACAGCGAGCCAGGGCATCTCACTGAAGTACTGTTTGAACGAGTCCTCTGACCTACAGAGACACACACGAGACAAGGCTCTATCACCCCCGAATGCACCACCACTAAGTGCTCCCCACCTTCCACCAAGCTGTGCCCAGGGCTCTACAGATGCTACAGCTTCTGATCGTCATGACTCAGACATCAGGCTGATAACAGAGGAAGGGTGAGTCCACCCATTCTGGCATACACCATGAGGCAAATGCCTCCACACGACACGGGGTGCCAAACTGAAATGCCAGGCCATCTCAAGAGCTGCTCCCCTGAATCCTACCGGTTCCACTCATGCCCAACTTTTCATTCTTCAACACAAACAGGTCTCACTTTTACAAGGAGCCTAGATGTTCAGACACCGCCCTCCTTAGTGACGCTTCTATTCTGTGCATGTGACAGTGATGCGCACACACTTTTAACTAAGCACACGCACTGCGATTCCACACAGAAGAAATTCCAGGAATGACAAATCTAATCAAGTGAGAGAAAGCAGATCAGACATTCCCTGAAGCCGAGGACTGACTGAGGAGAGGCATGAGGGAGTCTTTTGTGTGATGGAAATGTTCTACACCTTAATTGTGATGCTCACATGGGTACATACATTTATCAAAATTCACTGAACTATATATGTAAAAATGTATGCACTTCATTGTATGTAAATCATACTTCAATAAAATTAATGTTCTTTTACAACTTTAAAAAAGTGATTACTGCACCTGGCATGCACTGAAGCTTGCCCCCACTCCCAGGGCAGACGGGGAGCTATGTAACAGTAGGGCAAAACCACAGGCCAATACAGTGAGCACAAAATAGCACAGATGTCGAGGGTACGACTACGTGCAACACACTCTCGGTGTGCTGGCATCTCAGAGAGCTTTCTGTGAACAGGAACTTAAGAGGCAGAGCGCCTGGTGGCTTGGTCTGAACTGAGGCTGGAGCTTTGTGATGAAGGAAAGTCACTGGCGAGTAAAGCCAGCGAGTGGGCAAGAAGCAGAGGAAGTTGAGGCTAACAGGACCTGATGTATTCCAGGAAGAAGGTCTGCCTTTCTGGTTTTTATGACAGCCCCCAGACAATGCACAGGGCCAGAGCTAAGAAAAATTGATTGCAGAGCCATCCAAGACAGGCATGACATTCCATTAGTCTCTGGCTCTTTTCTTTCCATCTTCTCCCTCCATATTGTTTCACCAAATCCAAAACACTGCACCAATCAGAATAACACAGCCTAACCTCAAACGATCCAGGCCTGACTTGGGACATAGCCCCACATTTACAACAAAAACAAGACTTTCTCAGCTTCCCTTCCAAGAGTAATAGTAAAACGTATGTGTCCCTTTGTCAATCATCTCAGATCCGTCTTCCCCAATGCCCATCTCCAAGCTCTACACACTAAAGAAGTGAGACGTGTTAAGGCGAGAGAAACGCACGTTAACGACCCGAAGAAGAGAGAAACTACACTGGCACCTGCCCCAGCACGCATTACCTGTCTGCACTAACAAAGATGATCTCAAATTTCTGGCCTGCCTCCTTGATCTTCCGGTAGGATTCCACCAGGACTCGAGTGAGGCTTCGGCAGGGTGGGCACTGAAAGACAAGAGTAGGATCCTGCAGTGTGACATTGCACCTTCAATGTCCCCTCTCTGAACCACTTGTCATCAGAGGCCAGGTAAGCAAGACCCGAGTAGGACTGGGATGGCAAAACCTGGCCTATAAGAGAGGCAGAAACAAACGTCCCTCCTACTGGCAGGCTTCCAGCACGGGCTCCACCCCACCCCTCCCACTGTGCCAGGAGGCAGCAGTACAAGGACCCTCTCGGGGACCAGTGGAAGCCTCATCAGAACGGGTTAGGAAAGCTATCCTTGTAGACTAGTCCAAAGAAGTCATTTTCTTGCTACTATTATCATTCATAATAATAAGCACTTATTGCATGCCAACAATGCACTCGGCACAGGAGAAAGGAAAAATGTCAGGAAATTATGCCTGAGCAATTACACCTCCAGAAGCTAATCACAACTGGTCTTGGAGGTGATACCATGGCTTCCTTCTGTCTGGGCTAAAGAGGGACCAAACACTCACCCAGTGTGCGGAGAAATAGACTCCCACGTGAGACCCCTCCAGGCTGCTGCTCTCCAGGGACTGCCCATTATTTCTAAGCAAGGGCCCTGCAATGACTTCCCTGAAGGGTTTAGGTCCCCAAGGGAATTCCAAACCTGAAACAGGCAACAGATGGCAAGAATGTTAAGACTCTTCATTGTGGCCTCTGACCCAAGAGGTCTCAGGGCTGCAGAGCATGACAACTTTATCATCAAATAGTATTTGTGAACATATCCATAGGATCTGCAGCTAAAAATACAGAAATAAAAGCAGGACTCATCCATGACAGAGCCCTATCTACCCTCAAGGCAACGGTTCCAGAACTTGCATGATCAGAGGCCCCAATCTCCTGGGGGGCTTTTGAATAATACAGAAGCCCAGGTCACACTCTAAGTCCCAGGATCCAGGAGAAAGGCCAAAGCTGTATGTCCAAAACAAAGCAAAACAGACTTGCCAGGTAGCTCTGATGATGGGACAGGTTGGGGAAGCATTGCCTCAGATATTAATCATGAGTTTCTTCAATTCCAACCTGAGAATCTCCATGGATCTCAACTCTGACTGCATTTTAGAATCAGCTAGGGAACTTTAAAACATGATGCTCCTGGGCCCCACCCCCAGAGAGTCTGGTTCAGATGGTCTGGGTTGGGGTCCAGAGAACCAAGTGAGATGAGAATTTAAGTCCAGGGAAAGGAAAGAATAAAATCCACTCAAAGCAGATGGTCTACATTTTGATGACACTTAAGCCCCAGGCAGGAAAAGCAAATAATATGCTCCCAGCTCAACAGAACAGTGTTTTCTCACAGGGTGGTCCATGGACCACTGCCTCAGAATCGCTCGGGGTGAGGGGAGGATGGGAGGAAAAGTATACTCGAGTTGAAAACACAGGTGACCAAGCCCACCCTCAACAAATGAATCTCAGGGACAGGGGAGAAAGTACTGCATTTTAACAAGCTTCAGAAGTGTAAGTGTGTGTGTGTGTGTGTGTGTGTGTGTGTGTGTTTAAATTTGAGAAGGTAAAAACAGTTCTAATCATACCCTGGTTTTTATTGAGAATAATTTTTTTTTTAAGTAGCTGAAATTTTAACTGGGAACATTTGTGACCAGGCTTGAACCCTCTAATTGGATCAGTAAGTGAGAGAGGAAAGATCTTATGACCTTTTATGACTCCAGTGCAAAGGGGAGAGAAACAGACATTGGATAGCCACTGAGCAGGGCGATCAGAGCAACCTATCAGTGCACGGCCGTCCACCCAGCTGGCCAGCAAGATGCAGGTTTGCAAGACTTGGGGGACAAGAAATGATGAGTACTCACTAATGAGACCAGGAGAGCAACAGAGACTGTGACTTGGCTATGTAATATTTTAAAGAAGAAAAAACCCCCAAATTATTGAGTCCGCCTCTAATGGTTAAGATGACAGCTGCCATTGAAACAGCACTAGCAGTCAGTGACTGAGCTCTAATTGCTTATCAGCCCTCCCTCAGCCTCCAAACCAACTTCCTTTCTCAGATTCCATCTCCTTTGGCCCATGAATTAAAGCTCCCAGGAGGGTCATTCTGATCCCTTTAAAAATCTTAACCATGACCTGGAGAATACTATAATTTCATCAAGACAATATTCTTTAGCTGAATAAATCCACTTACATATACAGTTGACCCTTGAACAGCACAGGTGACCTGCGTGTGTCCATTATACGCAGATTGTTTTCCCACCAACACTTAGAAAAATCTCACAGCCAAACCATGTGGTCGAAAACAGACCACGTAAATTTATGGAATCAAATAAATACACTACAGTAGAATAAATGGATTTTCTCTTTCTTTTTATGATTTTTTAAAATAACATTTTCCTTTCTCCAGCTTACTTTATTCTAAGAATACAGTATATAATACATATAACATACAAAATATGTGTCAATCCGCTGTTCATGTTATCGGTAAGGTCATCTATAATATCAGTAAGGCTTTCGGGCAACAGTAGGCCATTAGTAGGTACATTTTTGGAGGGTCAAAAGTTATACACAGATTTTTGACTTTGTGGGGGTTGGTGCCCATAACCTCTAGGTCGTTCCAGGGTCAAGTGTATTTCATTTGCACCCTCTCTAGCAATGGGGAGGAGGTCAATGTAGCAGGATGGAGGCGAGATACAGGATAAATTGCCAAGGGCTCACCTTCTGGGTCATCACGGATCACCAGTAGCCCATTTCTGCACACGACCTTCCCAGTGGTGGCGTCTAGGAATATTAGTGATGGAATGTTGGAAATTCGGTATTTGTTCCAAAGTTTAAGCTGTAATAAGAAAAGTTAAAAATGGTGGTTAAATTAAACTGGATTAACTGCAGAGTTCTTTTGAACCCCTCAGTCCAAGGGGCAGATGGACTGGAAAACACTAAAGTTCAGATAAATAGTAACTGATCGAAAGCAGGGCTGGCTGGGCAAGGCACACTACAACCCCACTTACCACTATGGTCTGTGACAGTGCAAGGGACCTGAGTCTGAGTCCCACACAGGCCCCAGCCACGGCAGAGGCTGACGGGGGGCAGGTACACTTATTCCAGGAGAGCTCTTCCCTCCTACCTCTCCCCTGGGCACTTCCTCTAACAAGCGTGAAGAAGGTAGATTACCCATCTTTTGAACGCAATCAGACCTCGGCCAGGTGGTGAAGGCAGGAAGGGAGGCTTTCTACCTTGTTATCAGGCAGCTGCTCCCCTGCTCTGCTAAGCTCCCTGAGCCCAAGGGAGAAGGGACAAGGGAATCCAAGAGAAGACAAGTATCTGCCCCTCCCACCACCTCACCGGTCCCCTGGAATACCGGCAGTCATTAGAAGCTGGTGCCATTCAGCCAGCAAACTTTAGGGAAGCAACATCCTGAGCCATCCCCGACCCACAGCTCCTGGTGCCACTCAGAACAATCCATATCTACTGGCGAGTTCTTGACACTGACTGTGTACACTGTCCGAGGGCCAGAGTCTTAAGTAAACGAGGCTGAAGAAACATGACTGCAACAGCCCAGGGCCAGGAGCCAAGCATGTGTGGGCCCTCTGCTGAGGGCCATCTGGGCGAACACTATTCAGGTGGGCCACTGCGTGCATGAGAACTTCACTGCCAAGCCCAGAAAATGACGTAATTAAATAAAGTGTTGAACTACCAATGCACCTCCAGGAAAGAAAGAAACAAGGGGAAACTGAAGAATGCCCATTGGTGATTCAGCGGTGAGCCTCCCTTCCGGGTCTGGGGCCCAGACAGGAGGGCTGGCCACTGGGGCACAGGCAGAACAGGGCACAGAAATGTCAAAGGAAACGCATCAGAAGTCCAGCTGCATACAGCACAGCGAAATGCATGTGTGGCTGTGATTATTACTGGTTTTAATTCAATCCCAGGCAGTGAGGGAGTCGGGCAGGGTATCTGCCAAGAAATGTTATGTTCCCCCTGTCTGTGGAGACCTGGGTCTTGGCAGGAAGGGTTGTGGGACCACACCTCAAACTGGGTGGGCCCTGCCTCTGCCTGTATGTTTTTCCCAGCCCCATGTTTCCGATGGGCTCCCCAAGCCAGGATCTCAGCACAAGAGTGACTGTACATACAGTTTTCAGTGACCAGTATTGCGTCATCTCAGAGAAACCTGATATGGGATTCAGATTAAACATTCTTAAGAGAAGAGGTTCAACAATAAAACAGGACCATCTGCTGCTGGGACTGGTCTCACAAATTGGCTGGTGCAAGGATCTAGTTAGGTTAAAAATGTTTTTTAAAGGGTTGGAAAAAAGGAAGATTAAGATTATCACATTTTTCTGGCTTAAAAAGTAATTATTGAGGGGAAAATGTAATTATTGGAAATATGGGAAACATAACACACCACAAAAATTGAGATAAAAATCACCCATGACTCACCACTATGAAAGCACACACAATTTTATATTTCCACCAGGGGCAAATGAAAGTGCCCATTTCCTAGTTCTCTAACCAACATTATCCAATTTGATAGGAAAAAAGTGATTCACCATTTTGGTTGCTTATTTTGTACGTAGTGATGTCCAGGCATATCTATCTATCTATCTCTCTATCTATCTGTCTCTTACTATTATTGTAAATAGATTGTTTCTTCCCCAGTATGTTTTATAACTGGTAAGTGCTGAAATTCATCCAACAGATATTAACTGAACATCTACTATGTGCCAGCCCTGTTATAAGCACAAGGAATACAAGAAAGCATAAGGCAGATGAAGCCACTGCCTTAACAAAGCTTGTATCCTAGCAGAAAGGCAGACAATAGACAAGAATACATACCAATAATAATAATAATAATTTCAGACACTAATAAATAATAAAAAGGAAAAGAGAGCTTTTATATCAGGTGGTCCTGGGCTGGGCACAAGCAGCAGCTGACCTTGGCCTACACCAGAGCCCTTCCCCAAGAGAACTCAGAATCAACCACACCAGAGCACCACTCAATCACCTCCACAAACAACACACCCAAAGGGCAGACTCAGCAGGCACAAGAGCCCCACTAAAGTGAACCCTGCTCTGCAGGGTCAGCCCCTAGACAACAGCTCCTCCACTGTAGTCACAGCCAGTCCTCAAAACCAATCAGCTTGAGGATCAACTACAACAGGAGGGCATGCACAACCTACACAGGGATACATCTGGAGCACCTAGCTCAAGTGACCAGGGAGACTATGTCACTGGGCCCCCACAGGGCATCTACTATATAAAGCCACCCAGCCAAGACTGAGACATAGCAAATTTACCTAATACATAGAAACTAACACAGGGAGTCAGTCAAAATGATGAGAAAAAGAAACATGTCTCAGATGAAAGAATAGAACAAAACTCCAGAAAAAGAACTAAATAAAATGTAGGCAAGCAATCTACCAGATGCAGAGTTCCAAACACTGGCTATAAGGATGTTCAATGACCATAGAGGAAGAGTAGATGAACTCAGTGAGAACTTTGACGAAGTGATAGGAAACATAAAAATGGAGAGAGAAAAGATAACAAAAGAAAACAGTCAGAAATTAAGAATACAATAATTGAAATGAAGAATACATTAGAAGGAATCAACAGCAGATTAGATGAAGCAAAGGATCAAATCAGTGATTTGGAAGACAAGGCAGCAGAAAACACTGCATCAGAACAGCAAAAAAAAAAAAAAAAAGAATAAAAAAATGATGATAGTTTAGGGGCCTCTGGGACAACATCAATTGTACCAAGATTCACTTCACTGGGCTGTCAGAAGAAAAAGAGATAGAGATAGCAAGGAATTGAAAACCTACTTGAAGAAATAATGACAGAAAATTTTCCTAACCTGGTAAAGGAAATAAGACATATAAGTTCAGGAAGGACAGAAAGTCCCAAACAAGATGAACCCAAAGAGGCCCAGAACAAGACATATCAGCATTATAAAAAATGTTAAAGAGAATGCTTTAAGAAGAAAAATATAAGAGATCAAATACATGAATAATAAAATGGCAATAACTACATATCTATCAATAAGTATTAAATGTAAATGGATTAAGTTCTCTAGTCAAAAGACATAAGGTAGCTGAATGGATACAAAAACAAGACCCTTCCATAGGCTGCCTACAAGAGACTCACTTCAGATCAAAAGACACACACAGACTGAAAGTAAAGGGACGAAAGAAGGCATTTCATGCAAACGGAAATGAAAAAAATATGGGGTAGCAATATTTACAACAGACAAAATGATTTTAAAACAATGGATAGTGCTTACTTCAGCAGCACATATACTAAAATGGAAACGACACAGAGAAGATTAGCATGGCCCCTGTGTGAGGATGACAAGCAAATTTGTGAAGTATTCCATATTAAAACAAAACAAAATGAAACAAAACAAAGACTATAACAATGGACAAAAAAAGGACTCAGTAATTCTACTTCTGGGCATTTATCCAAAGAAGTCCAAAACACTAATTTGAAAAGAAACATGCATCCTTATGTTCACTGCAACTTTATTTACAATAGCCAAGACATAGAAGCAAGTTAAGTGTCCAGCAATAGATGAATGGGTAAAAAAGTAGCGTGTGTGTGTGTGTGTGTGTGTGTGTGTGTGTGTGTGATGGAATATTACTCAGTCATAAAAAAGAATGAAATTTTACCATCTGAGACAACATGGATAGACCTAGAGGGTATTATGTTAAGTGAAATAAGTCAGGCAGAGAAAGGCAAATACCACAGGATCTCAATTATACATGGAATCTGAAAAATAAAATAAATGAACAAACAAAACAAAAACAAACTCACAGATACAGAGAACATTTTGATGGCTGCCAGATTGGGAGAGGGGCTGGGGACACAGGAGAAAAAGGGGAGGAGATTAAGATGTGCAAACGGCCATTTATAAAAACAGTCACAGGGATGTAAAGTACAGCACAGGGAATACAGTCAATAATATTGTAATAGTTATGTATGGTGTCAGACAGGTGCTAGACTTATTGGGATGATCACTTCATTAGTTATATAAATGTCTAGTCAGCATGTTGTGCACCTGAAACTAATATAACATTGTAAATCTACTTTAATTGAAAAAAAAATTTTTAAAGAAAACAGAACTGAATAAGAACAAAGCATGCTGAGGGAGTGGTACATATTTTAGAGTCATCTAGAAGGCATGAAATTTACAAATCTAGACTGGGGGGGGGGGCACGAGATATAAATCAGGGATTACCAGTGCCCAGATGCTATTAGGGATCATGGGTCTGGATGAGTTCCTCCAAGGAGAGGACATGGCTATAGAGAAGAGATCCCAGGGCAGAGCCAGGGATCACCAATACTGAGGAGTGAGGAGTGAGGTAAGAGGAAAATAAGGAGACTCTGGTGTCCTAAAAGGCAGGTGAAGAAAGTATTTTGGAGAGGAGGGAGTAGGCAACTGTGCCAAATCCTGCAGAGATATTGAGTAAAACGAGAACTGACCAGTGGATTGGTAACTAAGGTCACATATGACCTTGACAGGGTCAGGGAGCAGTTGGTGAAGTGGTGAAGCAGAAAGACAGATTGGAGTGGAAGAGCGGGGGAATGGCTAGCACACATGCCTAAAGCAGATCTGAGACCCAGACAAATTCAAGTGCTCTGGCCAACATGTGAAACACCTAGAGGAGAATAATAAAAAGAAGAAAGGTTTAAAAAGAGAACAACAAAATGGCAGGTAAGGGACTCAGTTGGACTACAGACAATTCTCTTTAGGAGTTTTGTTATAAAGGGAGCAGAGATGGGACTGTAGTTGCAAAAACACATGATGAGGTCAGAGGGAGGATATTTTAAAAATGAGGTCAGAGGTAGAATAGTTTAAAGATGGGAGATACTATAACATATGCTATTGGGGATAATTCAGAAAAGAGTAAAAAAAATGATGAGAAAGAAAAAAATGTAAGAACAAAGTCTGTGAACAGGCAAAAGAGTGGAATCTAGGTAACAAAGAGAAAGGTGGAGTTTGGTAAAAAAAAAAAAAAAAAAAAACAGCTCATTTTTACATACACAAGGGCTGTCCAGAAAAAAATCCAGCCATAAATGCCTCTATTTTACATGTCTGGATACTTTCTGGATAGTACTCGTATACTCTTACTTCAAAGTACTGTTTTAGTCTGAAGATAAAGTCATGCTATTTACAAATAAAGACAACTTTATCGTATTTTTTCAACAGTTATACTATTGCTTTCCTTTCTTATAGAACTACAATGACTGGAACTTCCAGAACAATATTAAATAGCAAGCATCCTTATCTTCTACCTCAGAGGTCTTCAACCCCTGCCATAAACCAGGACTGGTCCATGGCCTGTTAGGAATCAGGCCGCACAGCAGGTGAGCGGCGGGCTAGGGAGTAAAGCTTCGCCTGTATCATACAGCTGCTCCCCATCGCTGGCATTACCGCCTGAGCTCTGCCTCCTGCCAGATCAGCAGCAGCATTAGATTCTCATAGGAGTGCGAACCCTGTTGTGAACTGCAGCATGCGAGGGATCCAGGTTGCGTGCGCCTTATGAGACTCTAATGCCTGATGGTCTGAGGTGGAGCTGAGGCGGTGATGACACTAGCACTGAGGAGTGGCTACAAACACAGATTAACATTAGCAGAGAGGTTTGACTGCACAGAGACCATAATAAGTCACTTGTTTGCAGACTCATATCGAAACCCTGTAAGTGAGTGGCAAGTGACAATTAAGCTGCATCTGGTGCTTGAATCACCCTGAAATCATCCCCCAGCCTGTGGAAAAACTGTCTTCCACAAAACCGGTCCCTGGTGCCAAAAAGGTTGGGGACTGCTGTTGTATCTGCTTATAATGAATATACCTGTAATATTTTACTATCGTATATAGTATTAGTCACTGGTTTGAGTCAGATCTTCTTTAACATGTTAAATAAAATAGTCTTGAATATTATTCAGCCTTAAAAAGGAAGGAAATTCTGCAATATGCTACAATATGAATGAACCATGAGGGAATATGTTAAGTGAAAGAAATCAGTCGCAAAAAGACAAATACTGTATGATTACATTTATGAGGTGCTTAGAGTTGTCAAAATCATAAAGACAGAAATTATAATAGTGGTTGCCAGGGGCTGCGGGGATGTGAGAATGAGGAATTATTGTTTAACAGATATAGAGTTCCAGTTTCATAAGATGAAAAGAGTTAAGGGAATGGATAGCAGTGATGGTTGTACCTCAGTGTGAATGTATTTAAATACCACTAAACTGTATACTTAAAACTGGTTAAAATGGTAAATTTTATGTTATGTGTATTTTATCATAATAATAGCCTCCCATAACTTTTTCACCAAAAGTTTTATCAAGAATGAATGGTTACTTTATGGTTATTTTTTTGACCTGTTGTGATATATTCAGTAGTCATTTCCAAGGTTAAGCCACCCTTGCTTTCATAAAAGAACTCTTTCCTGGTCACATGTATTGTTAAGGTATCATCACTATAATCTTATCTTTCCTGCCGGTTGGGGCTCCCACAAGCAAATGGCATCTTGTGACAGGACTCTTTTGGAATAGATAGACTCTTCTCTAACGTAAATTGCAGTCTGTGAGCCTTAAATAGGAAGATGACAGATGCAACATGATTAAATAGAGCAGTTTGAGCGTAGATACCCATACTATACTCAAAATGTAAGCATGTGATTGGCTCTTGGCTAGATTATTTTCTTAACGGTGGATTTTGGAACCTAGCCCCCAAATGCTTGGCCACTCAATGTGAGTCAGGACCATCATACTGACATCATAAAAGGAGGGACTTGAAGGCTGGCCTGCAAGCGACAGTCTGAGTCTTGTACCTTTTAAGACTCCTCTTTGATAGATAAGAAAGAACTCTTTTTTTTTTTTTTTCCTGGGTCCCTCATGTAGGCAGAAAGACTATAACAACTTGCCCCTGATCCACCCCAAATCACCAGAGATACTTCTTTTCTCTCAGTATCTCTTCCTTGGAGAGGGAAGGAACTATATAGCATCTATGACCTTTATTTTCCTTCCCTCACTGGGGGTCTTCTGCCTTTTTTCCCACTGGGACACAAGGAAGACAGGAGGTCTTGGCTTGTATTTTATCCATAGTGGTTAAATCTTTCATTTCCAAGTAAAATCCATTGGTTTAGTGATTTAAAAAAGAAAAACGAAAAGGCTTCTAGACTTAGATCTGATGCTGAAAAGTTGATCCTTTTGTAGACTAAAATACATCATGGTCTAATTTTATATGATAGTGATTTATTAATATTTAGGAACGTATGTCATTGGTCAATGATTTCTAGATCTGCATGGGACTACCTCAGGTTGTAGCACCACAGTTACTCTGCTCTGAAACGGTGCAAAAGGCATAGGAACAGTCATTCCAAACGTGTCAACTTTGGTACCAGAGTGAGAAAGTCAGCCTTACGTCAGGAAAGTCACACAGGTCTGCTTTGTTGACGGTTGTTTTTATGCTGACTGGAAATATGAACTACTTGAGATTCAAGAAATAATCACCAAGATTCACGCTGTGCCTTTTCAAATGCGTGTGACATCTGAAGCCCACTAAATGTTTTTTAAAAGGCCTTTTGAAAAACAGTGGTTTCATAAACCATGTTCGGCCACAGACACTTTTTTTTGTGGGAGGGTGGTTCCCTGGGCTGGGACTCGAACCCAGGCCGCGGCTTTGAGAGCGCCGAAGCCTTAAGCCACTACACCACCAGGGAACCTCTTCCATGGACACTTTTGAGGATAAAAGCTATAGATCCTTTCTCCAGAGAAAAATGCACATGTACAGGAGTCTTCATGTAACTTCACAGAGTCCATTAATCCCCTGAAGCTTGTTAGTGAACCTGTCTGATCCATCCCTCATGGACTCCTAGTAAAGACTCTCTCGTCAGAGTTCATGTTAGTGCACAAGCCTGACCTTGATTCAACTGGAAGCCATATAATATTACACCATCTTTATTCCTGTCATGAAAGTTCCCGCTAATAAAAATCAGTATTTGCCTAAACTCTAAGATGATGCAATAGTGACGAGTGGGAAATTAATGTCTCACTATATTGCTGCTGCTATGTCCCAACTCATTCAGAGCTGACTACCTCCTGTGGTCTTCAATTCATCCCTTTGCCTTCAGGAGGGTGAAGATCAGAACCACCCAGGACTGAGCATTAACTGCACTTACTTTTAAGGATCGTTAAGAAATGAGTTCATACTTTCCCTTGGTACAATATTAAAGCATTTAATTAAAGTCAGGAGCGTAAGTGCTTCCTCGCTAACTGAAAGTTCCTTCTTGGGAGAAAACATGGTAGTATAGGAAGAAAACAGAATTTAGGGGGCTTGGGTTTACATCTTGGCCCTGACATCTTATTAGATGTCAGTAGGTGACATGGCACCAGACCTAGGGCAGGTCATGCCTCCTTGCCCAGCACAGTAGTCCTCACATCACAGGGTGCATGTGGAACTTAGATGAGGTGATGTCTGTGGAGATGCTCTGAAAACTAAAGCACTATACACACAGGACACATCATTCCTATCTGAATCAAATTGATGCTCATTTCCCCCTTGTCTTGTCAGCATCCTCTTCAAAAAACATTTTCCTGTCAACTCTATTTTAAAGTTAATCCATCAACTGTATATTGTTAGTAGGCTGTGTATAAAACTTCCCAAAACAGGGATTTCCTTCTGTATATCTTCCTTCTGTATTTTTTGCCATAAACACAATATACATACAAGCTTTTTTTTTTTTGGCTTTTTGGTATGTGGGTAGCTCCCTGACCGGGAATCGAACCCAGGCCGCAGCACTGACAGCGCCAGCGCCGAAGCCTTAAGTCACTACACCATCAGGGAACTCCACATACAAGCTTTTTGCAAAACACACACAACATTTTTTTGCCAGTTTTATGAGGTCTGTTTGCCTCTTTTCTCCTTCATTTTGTTCTCCTATGCCCCATTTTGCATTTCCAGATTTTAAAGGGACATCTGGAATTTTTTTTAAAACTGACACCACATCTGATTCAGACAGAAATTCCTACTTCATCTCTTCATCTGCTGGCTTGGGTGACCGCAGCATAAAATGCAGTACAGTCTGTCACAAAAGCGCGCAGGGGGAGAAGGGGCGGAGTCAGGCAGTCCCCATCCCAGCAGCCTTTGCACCAGGAGGCTGGACTGAGAGCCTGGGCTCGCGTTCCACGGGACGTCACAGACCAAAGGGCTAATAGCAACTCAGACGAGCACTTTAAAGAGCTGCATTGGCAGACACTGGGAAAGACCAAATGAATTTTACATCCAATACCTGTTCTCTCCCTCCAGTGACTGTCCTCGCAAGATAGTCTACCCAGCATTCATTCGATGACATGCTGGACTTGCTCAACCACCTCCTTTCACAACTACCCAGAGACCAGGCAACCCCAATAGAATAGGTCAAAGCAAAACCTCAAAGCCTAGAAACCTAAGTGTGTACGGTAAGTTCACCGAATTCAGAAGCGAGGCAACAAAGATGAAATCGAAAAAAAAAAAAAAAAAGAACGAGGAGATGCTATTAGCTCAACTTGGCAAAAATTAAAAAAGGATGACAGAATGGGCTATGAGGTTACTTAAAAGTTCCCATTCCTATGCGATGACGAGTGAAGTATAGTCTGACCTGGTATTGCCATTGCTTCAGTGTTGGCTTTGACCAGGGGGTGATCACTTCATCATCTCTCTGAGCTGATTCTGGTGAAATAAAAAAATAAAAGAAAAACGTTCCCATTCCTTAGCCTGGCGGCTGGTCCTGGTTAATGATTCCAGGGTTGTGGTTGAAGCTGTATCATCCTAGGAATGCTGGTTAAAAAGGCTTGTACAATGATCCATGAATCAATGAGGCAAATGTCAAAAATGACAGGCTGGGGAACTGGGAGACTGTAAAAATGCAAATTATAAAGCCGAGCTCATCTGAAACACTGGTGGGATTAGTCAGCACCACAGATGCCACAGAGAAATGTGACCTGGCGATTTCCGAGAAGCCCCAGCTCCTGAGGGTGACGTGGAATCTGCTTCTCATCCTGAGGGCTGAGCCTTGCACTTGATTGGGGGTCTAAGTTTTTATTTCTCAACAGCTGCTGCAAATCCATGGGATCAAGCCAAAGCTAACACAGATGTAGGATTAATCTACCTTGGCAAGGTCAGCCGGAGCCTTTGCAGGCAAACTTTACTCCTGCCCTTCCACCAAATGCTGACCACAGTCAACACCATCTTTTCTGTGGGCAGCTTTTGAAAATAGATCCTTAAAAATGCTCCCACCCTTCCTAACCAAACATGACCAAAGCCCATTGTATATACAGCCTGAAAGGAGAAATTCCCCTGGTCCCATCCCCAAATGCCAAGACAGTATATGAGGTTACTTGGTGCAGGCTTGGGAACCAGATTACCTGGGTCTAACTCTGCTCTAGTCACTTGCTAGTTGGTGACCTCAGATAAGCTACCCAACTCTCTCAGTTTTCTCATCTGTAAAACGGGGATACCAGTATTCACTTTGTTGGGACTGTTGTGAAGATTAGATGTGTGACACAAAATGCATAAAGCAAAGCCTGGCATAGATGAGATTATAGCTGCTGTTATTAATGTCAGTTGAAGTTGCTGTTGTTATCTCAGAACCATTCTAAATGTTCTGGCATGACTGTGTCCTCATATTCCCAGAGTTAAGAGCCAATCTTGCTTCTGAGATATGATTCTCACTGTGTGATTTGACCTATGACTGAAATTTTTACAGTCTGGTCTAGCTGTTGGCCAAGTACGGTGTTTGGCACATGTCATGTGTTCAATAAATGATGGGTGAACAAATGGAGGAACAAATGACTAAAATGAATGAAGGAAGGGAGAGAGGAAACGCTGTGGAAGGCTCAGCCAGACTGGATGCCTAGCTAGCAGTCAAGTTCAGCTGTTAAAGGGCTTCTTTATGACCAACACTCTTCCTAGTTTCTTGGGACACTTGGCAGCCCAGAAGACTCTTCAAATTACAGAATAAATTATCTAAAACAAGTGCTAGTGAAATTAGAGGTCTCTTCCCTTTATGTAACAGTGCCTTTGATCCTTGAACCCTCCTCAAGTTCCCCTCTCTCCTTTGCCTGGAGCCAAAACACAGAATGGACCAGCCCGTGAGAGCAAGGAAAAGATGTGGGTGGGCTGGGACAGGCTGGTCGGAACCATTACTGGCTTAGGAGAAATCAAAGCTCTGCTAGAGGGTTTATAGTTAGGAAGCTAGATTAACAATCAATTCTCCCTTCACTATAGCTGGTTCAGAAAGAAGAACTATGCCCTCAGGGTCACAAGAGTGTGAGGTTTAGAAAATAATGTGTCCACTCTGCTTCCTGCAGAAAAAAGCACCAGGCATTAAATACACCACCCGCCCGCCCTCCTTCGGGGTTCATCTCTGCTGCTCCGGGTTGTATTAAAAGAAAAAGGAAAGGCTGAGTAGAAGGGACATTAAAAATTTATTCTTCATTTCTCTAAACCTCAGAACAGTAAGCTTTCTAACCAATTTATAGCTGGCCTAGCTGGGCGATACAATCCAACAGAGCTTTATAGGCGTGATTTACTTAAACATTCATCAAAGTGCTACAGGGGAAATGAAGGGGTAGAGACACTGTGCCTGCCTTCAGAAAACTTACAGTTTAGAAGTGGAAAATGCTTCAAATAGTAAATTTGGTGCTATATATATTTTATCACAAGAAATAAAACGTGAAGCTGTGAGTACATATGCACAGGCACAACACGAGGCAGAGAGAGCACCCTGCCAACTTCTGGGAGAGCTGAGCAAACACGGCTCCAGCCCAGTTTAGTAAATGCGCCAGGAAGGTTAAATCAAACACACTTAAACGTTTCCAACATCTGCCACGTAACCACTTTCACTCCAGATGTGAGTTTGGTCCTTGTTGGTCAGTCAAGTCTTTAGTCAATACTTTTGTTTATCAGTATGGTATAGGGAAAATGGTTAGGAACATGGTTCTGGAGCCAGATGTCCTGGGTTCAAATCCCTTCTACCTGCTGAGTGACCTTGCACAAGTTATAATACTTCCCTCTCACAGCCTCAGTTCCCTCATGAGTAAAACCAGGACACTAACAATATCTGCTTCATACTGTTGCTCTTAGAAGTGGGTGGCTATGCCTATGACACATAAAGCACTGCCTAGTATACACAGTAAGTGTCATCATGTTAGGCATGAGGACGATAAGTGGGAAAACACAGTGACTCCTCTAACCCTCGTTTAGGCCTGTTCTGGGGGAGGAGGGATGGGGAAATGACCCCTTGGGCCTTGTATCAGCTTGGGAACCTACAGATAGAGGAACTAGGTGAGGAGATAACTCTACAGAGTGGATGCCAGTGACTCCCAACCCGGTGGTGTAGGAACTTCTTTAAGAGCCTCGCTTTGCTTTGTCAGATACTCTTCCACGACAGAGACCAACTTGCTGCTTGTATGAGAAGTGGCAGACCTGACCCGCGACTTCTTCCTTCTATCTCTTTACCCACGAGATGGCGTCCTCAGCAGCAGCCAGCCTTTCGCCACCACCTCAGAGTTCACAGCCAGCTCGATTCCATCTCAACGTGTCACTACAAAGTGCTGTCACACACACACACTGCCGATCGCCAGGATAAAGGACTACATGCTATATGTTCCTATTAGGTTTCAAACACAGAACCACCACTGCCCCTTCGTGCTTTCCAAGGGGCGCTGTATTCTGACAGCCCCCAATCCTCCCTGCATCAAGGTGGGGAGCGTGGCGGGTAAGAGCCTAGGCTCTGGGCACCAACGGCCTGGGTCTGACTCCTGGCCCCACCATCTCAAGCAAACGACTTGACCTCCCCAAGACGCATTCTCTTCGATTGCAAAATGTTCCCATGGCATCTATAATAACTCCAAGGATTATACACTGTGAGGGTGAGTGATACAGTGGGAGTGCTCAGAACTGCCCCTGGCACACAGCAAGCACTCACATAAGAACACTTCTAACGTGTGCCCTTCCAGATCTTGTACCAGAAAACTCATTTAGGGCAATGGGCCCTGTACCTGATCCTCCAAGTCCAAGAGCACTTCTAAGCAGTACCTGACTATGGTCATCAGGACACTATAGTGCCACCAGTCTCTGCAGGGCTGTGACCCAGACCAATCTACATAAACAAACAAAGGACATTTTACAAGATACCAGCTAAAGGTAAAAACATCGACCCTGAGGAAGGAAGGGGAGAGCAGAGGAGTCTCTGCTGCCCAGCCACAGCTTTGGGTAGGACAGTGGAAATGAAGGCACTTTTCAGGCTAGCATCTGGCCTGTGGCTCCTTCTCTCTCAGTACAAAGGAGGGGCAGAACTTCACTAAGAAACGGTCACTAATTCTGACCACAATCACCAGGGCACACGGGGCTGATGGTGACCCTGCAGGTGGGCATAAGAAGTTAAAAAATGAAAAGATGGTGTTCTACATGGCTCAAAGGCCTGGCTGCTAATATCAACGTTGGCCAAAGGTTTATGATTCTGGTGACAAAGGCTACAGTAGGTTTACTGTTGGGAATGCAGGGTGAGATGGGAAAGAGGGTATAGCCCACATGCAACCCGCGGTCGAAGCAGCCGACTTTCTAAGACACCAGTGGCCTCTTCTATACCCCTGCCTTCTCAGGAGCCACTCACCAACAACCTTCAGACAGCCTCCAATCAACATCACCACCAGATTAATGAGATAAAACTGATGCGTACTAACATAAAGACAAAAATGTGTTTTCTTGTCACCCTTTTTAAAGGGCTGAAATGCAAAACAGTTCTTAGTCGCCCTAGTTCACTGCAGGCTTGGAGAGTCCCATTCCCAAACACTTGGAACCTGGTATTATTTATAATACCAGTGAAAGAGGTTCATTGGCTATGCCATACAACTTCCTGCCCTAATGACTCAACAAGCCAGGAGATGAGCAGTTTGCTGGGAGTACAAAGCGACACATGGCTGCCAAGTCCTTCCAGTCTGAAACCACAGACGGAGAGGCTGCTCTACTTCCCCATACTGAAGCGGTCACAAGCTGACAGAGGGATTTCCTCAAGCTCCATCTGGTATAGAAACCTCCACTGGGCAGAGTGGTTTGGAACGGCAAGGGGGTGGCTAGTAATAACAGGCTCGGGCCAAATGCTACAAAGAAAGAAGAACTAAAGAGGTGGCTGGAGTTTTCATGTAAGAGAGAGGATGAGGAGCCAGGATCGGTCTGGAATCTGAGAGCCCACGTCCCAACTCCAAAGACAATCATCACTTCTTGTGGGGGGCAGGGTTTCTGTGGCTTGTGTCATTGTGGATGCCTCTGCTGATGTTGGGCGAAAGTTCAAGTTTGCCCACACTCACTCTGAGCAGTGTATTTTTCCTTGAATACTGGGATCCTTGACCTGCCACCACCTCTGAGAGACGTGTCACCATACAAGTTCTACCCAGAATGTTGAGTTCGCACCAAAAGAAATAAATTTTGAGCATCCACACACCAGATTTTTATAGGTTCCTAAGGTTGAAACAAAACAAAAAAAGGAAGAAAGGAACCCTAGGAATAAGGGCTATGCAGAAGGAGAAGTGACATTCCTTGCAGATTTGGGGACTGCTGGAGGAAGGTGCTTGTCAAGGCAGTAACAGTTCCCATCCTTCGCCTTTCCGAGTTCGCTCCAACCAATCCACCCCTCATGACTTAATGCAAGATGTAAGGTGACCAGATTTGGGAACTGGCCATGGCTAATGAAGACACTTTTCAAAAAAATGTGCCAGCAAGGTTTGTTAAGCCAAAAAAAAGATCCCTACTATGAAGCCTTCTTCATCTGAAAACAGGCCTTCCCCTAGGAGATGGTGCTGGTTCAGGTTCCTGAGCAAGGACAACTGGGTTCCCCCAGCTTCCTCAGTTCTAGGTGGACTGACAAGCCATGACCTTGGAGCTCCGCACTCTGATTTGGTATTAAGTCTCAAATCCAGCACTTGAATGACACCTCTGGCCTGTTTACTGCACATGACAGAACCGCCAGGGCCAGGCACCGAAGTAAAAACCTCCAATGACAAAAAGAGGTAGATTTCATGAACTCTGGGAATGGGAAGTTTTAAGATGTGAAGTGATCCGCCAGGTCAATAGCAAGAGAGAATTCCACCTGTCTAGAATCTTACTGTCATCCTCACAGGGCTCAAAGCCCAAGGACGATATTACGTCTCCTTCGTCAGATGAGTCTCCCCCAGCCCCCACCCCAGGGACTAAATCTCATGCTGCTTCTGCATTTTCAGTGCCTTATGCATGGTAAGTAATTGATAAGTAGTGATGATGATGATGATGATGATGTTTACGCCGAGAAAGTATCACTAGCTTCTCACATTGGACTCAACAGATGCAACATGAAAATCAAGCAAGGTGGTATTTCATTTTTACACATTCATCATCGTTCCTAAACAGCTACCAGATAAACTGCTATCCAAAGAAGAAATCAGGCAAATAGGCTCCAAACTTTCTGCAGCTTCTAGCAAATTAGGAATACGATTGCATAACACCTACTAACCCGAACGCTATAAATTACAAGTCAGCAGGGTGAGCTTTTCATGTTCCCTCTCCAAATGAAAATAGGAGCAGGAAGTGTGGTTTGTGAGAATTACAGAGATGTTGATCATTTCAGCACCATCCATACCTGTTGCACTGTGGAGCCATTAGCACTCAGCAGAGCACTCCTTTCAATTTCCTACGTGATTGTTATTTCACCAGGGATTTTTTTCCCCCTTGCCCTGGCTGCACAGAAAACTCTGTTTCTTGGCAGAACTTTCCAAGTGCCCAGTTAAATCCCTTGTTACCACTTTCCTGCTTCAGGAAGTCCCACTGAGCCCCAGCCAAATGACAAGGGGAGGAAAGGAAACATTTACAATGATGTGAGAAATTCCCAGTCTGGGAAAAAAGATCAAAGAGGACAGTCATAAGGGACCATTCTGCAGGGAGCCTGGCACATGAAGGTACTTGGTAAATTGCACTGGATTGGTCCATGATGGCAATAACATTACCTCACTGGGAACCCAGCAAGCCCGGCTCCTCCACAGCTCTGTAACCAGCATGGGCCGTGCTGCTATGGACCAGCTGCAACCTGAGTGAAAGGAATCGCATCCTAAGATGCTGTGATCGCCATGCTCCAAGATGCCTTTATATAGAAATGGATTGTGGCTTGCATTGTTCCCCTCTGCCAGCTCTTGAAATGAAAGGGTTCCACAGCACAGTGAAATAAATAACAGCAGGGAGAGAGAAAGAGGGAGGTAAATTGTTTGCAAAGTAGAAGACAGGGTGGAAAAGATGAAATTTAAGACAGATGTGTGAGAGCCACAAGCATATGTCCTTGAATTTATGCATCCAAGTGATTCATGTAGAGTAACTAAAAAAGAGCTACATACCCAATATAGAAATAAATATGGGAGTAAATACAAAACAAGTACTGCACTCCCCTATCCTTACAAAGCAACATCAATTCACATCTCTCTTTCTGCCAAATAAAGCTGTTATAAAACAGGCTCGGTGCAGAATCCAAGAAATGATTAATTAAGCAAAGGTTCTCCGTGGCCTCTTGTCACTGTCAACGGGATGTCGCCCACCATCAATTTATTTCCAATTACTGAATGTTTAATTTCTTATCTCCAAAAGGTACTGCTGTTGTTAGCGTAACATCCACAGAATGTTAAAAACACTGTTGTAGTGTTTGCCAGGTTAATGCCTGGCCATTAAGGAAAAAAAATCCAGCAGGAAATTGAGATGGGCGTTTCCACAGAAACACAAAAGTCGGAGGCATTGGGCGGAGAGCCGTTTCTACAATGCAGTATCGATGCGTGTTGCTTTACTTCTTCTAAACGGCCAGCTCAAAGGGGCCACCACACAATTGGTTCCAAATGCCTCATACGCAGAAGCAGCACAGGCCTAGTTGCTGGATGAGCTAGAGAAATGGGGTGAAGCCAAGTCCAAGGACATGATGTAGGGGGTCGGGGAGTTGACTGAGCTTTCTAGGTAGGTCAAGGGTCACACTGCAAGATGCTGTTCGGTAGGACACCAGCTCTACTCTATGCACATCCCTACCTGTTTTTTCACCAACAGACGTATGTTATGCATCTACCATAAAACCTACCAAGTACGTGTGCCAGGTGGTGTGGGGATATGGAAATTAAGGACAGAGTGCCCTGCATTCAAGGGAGGAAGGAGGTGGATGAGCACATGAAACTGCTTGCTAGCTACCTGGATACCCCACCTGAGTTGCCAGTCCTTGTCCCACTCACCCCCACCCCAGTGGTGAGACTAGGGGCACATTTACTCCATGGGCGCCAGTGTCGGACCACAGGGAACTGCTGCAGGTACAAACACTTGACTGGACACCCCAATGAATTTAGAAATTGGATGCAAAGATAAATTTAGTAAGGTCAGAGCTTCCCAACCAGTAGGTGAGGGAGGGCGCCATATTGATCCTCTCAGCCCTTGGGGCAGCTGCAGTCTCTTGCACTAGACTTTGGCTTCTGGTAGCAAGCTACCTTGTCTCTTTGTCCCATAAGAGAAGCAGTGATCATTTTCTAAGTGTCACATGGATGTGAAAAAGGTGGAGAAGAACGGTTTAGACCGTGGTGGAGGTGAGAACATAAACTCATGTCACGTGGAGACAGGAGTAGCCTCGCTAAACCAGGGACAAGCAGAGAGCACAGAGCTGACAGAGAAGGGGCAGCCAGGAAGAAAGACACCAGAGAGTGCAGTCGCCGAGGAGGACAAGAGGGACCTGTTTCTGAAATCCCACGCTCATCCCGCTGTCTCCCAGCTGAATTCACCTTCCTGGATCTGGATACCCGGGTGATGAACCACCATTCTGAGAGCCAAACTCAATCTAGCTGTGCCAGCTTGCATGAATTTCTGCTCCTTGTAAACAACTCTTACCTAAGACAGATGTGTGGATTTGTGTGTTGTGTGCACAGAGGGCCCCGCAAAATCCTCGCTGCACCAGTGAAAGAAAAGCAAAGTGCGTTATGCTCTTCACCTTTTCAAACCCCTCCCTCGTACATCCTTCTTCTGTTGTCCCCACGGTGATCCTGGGTCCCTGGGGAGGAAACCTGTCCATCCGCTATGGATGCAGGGGCAGGGAATAGATGACTCAGCTAAAGTGACAGAGCAAAGCAGTACTTGTGACTCTCTGCTCTCTACCAGACAGCAACCTTTCAAAAGCAGTGCTTAAATATGAACCTAAAGTATTATACTAAATGCAGATGTGAGAAAAATCACCCTGCTTCTCCAACTTGTGGGTCCAAGGGAAGGTGGCTGTGAACAAACTGTACCAAACTTGCAGAGAAAACCCCCGCCCTTTGAGTCCCAGGAGAGGAAGGATTTGCATTCCCTCTGGCTCCAGGAGACGCTACCCTGAGCTGGGCCAGGAGGGATGAAAGTCTGAGGTTTCCTCTACAGACGAGATGAATGGCCTTTTAAACAGCATATTCCCAAGGTATAATAGCATGCGTGGCCTTCAGAAGCAGACACAGTACATCTCCACCAAGTTCAGGCCGCCCTTTGTAGACTCTCCCAGGCCAAGTGCACCAGCACCTTCTTGCAGGCTGCTTCCAGAAGCCTCTGGTGCCACAGAACCAAAACGGACAGAGTGTAAAGTTTCTGAGGTTGCAACTGGACTGACTTTTTCCTCCAGGACAGAAATGTCCCAGTGAATCAGACCTTGACTGCGCCACTAATCACTTGTTTAGGAAACTTAAACTGCTGAGGACTTCTGAATAGAAACCACACACAAATCGATTCTCCATAAGGAGCACGGACTTTCTGGGACACACGGACCATTTTCAAGAGCACAGTAAGCCAGTCAACCTTTACCAGGACCAAACTGTTCAACATCAACGAGTTTCAAACTGGGCTCCAAACCACCCATAGAATAATCTGCATCCAAAAGCAAGTAACTGGACTCGTGCCCTCGAACCCTGTTCTTCACTTGGCAACAATTAAGACCCGAAGTTCACCAGGGTGAAAGGAAGAAGGCCAGGACAAAGGGTGAGGTGAGCCCTGCCTGCTCCCCTAAGAGCAGCTCTTGGCTGCAGACAAGAAGGGAAGGTATCCAGAAGGCAGGAGGCAGAGCAAGCAGGAAAGGGTGGGGGGGTCACAGAAGAGCATGTGGTTCACTGTGTCCCCTAGTCACAGCCAAGAGCAGGCTGAGTGAGCAGGGTGGCAAAGGCCACTCTGTGCAAGTTAGGAGTTACTTCACTTCTCTGTGAAAGTTACTTGTGCTGTAAACTGGGAAAACAGGGCTGCTGAGAGGATTGAACGACACAGAAAATCCAGATGGCTTCTTCTAGTGCCCACATTTCCCAAACTTAGTCATTCAGATGTATCATTTACAATCTGCATGTGACCCCCCAACTCTCTTATTTACTTATTTTGCTTTAAATAAACTCTTTTTAAAGCAAATTTATTTGGAAAAGGAATTTTATATTGCTATTGTAAGTAGAAATCCAGTACCTCTTAGCATAAATAGAGGGTGTGTCAAATACAAAGAACAAAAGCCAAACAATTATTAAATTGGACCTAGCCCGTGGCCTGCAGAAGGCGCTGAGGCCTGCTTTCTCTACTGCAAAGGAGATTCGCGAGTATTCCTGAGGTTTAAAGACAAAGTGTACATCAAGACTCTCTCCTGATCTAACCAGATATTTCGAATGGAGAATGGAAAAAGCATGATGTAGTTTAACCAGTGGCTCCAATCCCAGGAACAGTCCTGCCACCTTAATTCCTTAGGTCCTGTGCCAATGGAGGCAGTGGTGAGGAAGGGGGCCGAGAGGCTTGTGAGGCCCAGCTTACTCCTAACATGCTGGCCGTGGCCCCACAGACTCCAGAAAGTTCTTTGCCAAGGAGGAAACGCTGCTGGCTCAGTCTCCTGTCTCCTGCCATCTAGGGGCATCGTGATGACTCCTCCCCACAAGCCCCATTAGTGAAAACCTGTCTGGGCCACAGCCAGTGGGGTCTCCATCAAGGAAACTGATAAAACTCGCCATGACCGGGAAGCTGACAAATCCTCCTGAGCAGGTGGGGTTACACTTATGCCCAAACCAACTGCACCCAAATTTATGGAGGAGGCCTAGAGCTCTCTAGCAAAAATTACAAATCAGAGGAAAGAGCTTCACCAACGTTTAATGCGGTGTTCCCCCAGGAAGACCTGTATCAGAAGCTCTGAGAACAATAGAGACTTATGGTCCCACCTCTGACCCACTGAATCTGCCTCTCTAGGGGTGAGATGCAAAAACATAAATTTTAAGGAAGCACCCAGGTAATAGTTACGTCTATTGATGTTTGAGTTATACATGCTCTTTTCGCACAGAGCCTCCCTCTGCCCACACTGCTCTCCCCCAGTGCCGAGTTATTTCTTACTCACCCTGCAAATCTCGGATCAAACATCGCTTCTTCTTTTTTTTTTTTTATAAATTCATTTTTATTGTTAGACTTATTGGGGTGACAGCTGTTAGCAAGGATTACATAGGTCTCAGGCGTACAATTCTACAGTGCATTGTCAGCTTGTTGTATAATAAGTTCACCACCTAATGTGACTTCTCTTTCCATCACCTTATATTTAGCTTCCCCCCCCCTCCTCTCCCACCCCCTCCCCTTTCTCCCCTCCCGAAACATCGCTTCTTTAGGGAAGCTGTGTCTGCCCATCCCCAAGTCTAGACCAGGCCTGCATTATATGTCTTCCTTCATAGCCCTGGTCACGATCTCCATTATCTATCTGTGGGACTTGTCCGATTACATCCGTCTTCCCCACTGGCCTGCAGAGCTCCCTGAGGGCAGGACAGACAGTCTGCTCACCAATGCAGCCCCCAGCTTATTCAGCACAGTGCCTGCCATGCAGTCGGCACCCAGGAACATTTATTGATTAAATAAATGAATCTAGAATAGCTATTTCTAATTGTCACTTGTCATCATGCCTCCTCATTCTTCTAAGGTTTTTCAGCTCCTTGAGAGTCCGAGTCATAGCAGGTCCTGGGAACAGGGAACCCTGTTGCTGAGATACTTTTTTAGTTAAATGGGTTTTAAACGATCCCATCTGCTCACCTTAGTGGAGTTGAAATAGTTAAAATTTTTTCAGATACTGACATATAGTAATATGAGAGGCTGACAGTCTTCAGTTTCCCCCCCTCTCCTCAGCCCTTGAACTTCCTGGGTCCCAATGTGCCTTTAGGTGATCCAGGCGCGCTATGCCCCGCGTGATAAGTAGAGGAAAGGAACCACTTTCTACCCAATCCAAAATACCTTCTCTAAGGCTAATAAAAACTGGATTGTTACCATAGGATTGAATTATCCCATAAATTCTATTCATGAATAAGTTGATTGAAAAGTTTTCTTTTAATTAGTACAACTCTCTCTGAAAACATGCCCCAGAAGGAAGCAATCCTCCCATTCTCCAACGAGTACAGACATGGCCCCATCTGATCTACCACCAGTTTTGGCAGCCAAATCCTCACAAAAGTTTAGCTCTGCCATGGGATATGTAGAATAAATTAAGTTTAGCAGAGGGGAAATCATAAAACAAGCCTTTAGGTCTAAAGACTCTGTGTACCTTGGCAGGGGGAATGTATGTGCTACAAAAAAATCTTATCCAGTGTGCCAGAGAACTCAATCAAAACCAGCAGAAAATGATTCCTGTCATATGACATAGGCAACTCAACAGCAGTCCCCTAAGGGAAGTGGAGATAAGGGGCCCAAACTAGCCTTTCATCTGCCAAAATTTTTTTCCATGATAGCTGAAGAAAGAAAAGGCTTTTAAAACCTTACATAAGGGGAGGTGGGCATTCTAAAGTCCAGGCTTTTGCAAGTACAAAACAAACATTAAACCCTCCCAGGAAAGCTTTCTCTTTGAGGTCCTGATCTCTAGGATTCTGAATGGACATGCTCTGGCAGAAGAATCTTAAGTCACTGTAGGGCGTGCTCTACGCCAAGAACCTACTAGGTCTTAAAATAAAGCTCCATTGGTCTTGTTAAGTACTTGTCTTTCACTAGAAACTCCAATTTACATGGCCAAGGCTGCCCTGCATCTGAATGGTCAAGTTCACCTGGACCAAGATAGGCTCTAGCTAGTCTACAAGGTAGTCGTATCATCCACAGTGAGACAGACCCAGCCCTGACAAAATAGGCAACAGAGTACTGATTAATTACTTGCTTAATGAGTTGGGGTTTCTCGGGCCCATATTTTATGGGAGACAGGCCACCTCCAACTCCTGTTACACTTTTACCACTCTGTGGAGATACTGACCAGAATCATCAGATGAGCTGTGGCTTTGAAGGACCTTTGCTTCCTCAGACAGGAAAAGGCCATAGGCCAAGGGCATGAACTCAACTCTGAGCCACAGAGGTTAGTTGACATCCTGGACTGTAATGGTTTGAGGTTCACAGTGAAAAAAGTTCCCCTGAGGCAGCAGTTTCAACAGATTAGAACGAGTTTCCTTTCTGACCTCTCTTTTTTGTAACGAGATTCTAATGATCCAATGACTCACCCCACCTTTGGATGGCAAACACACCTCTCTAGAACAAAAAGTACAAATAGGCCTTCTTTTACCATCTGATTCAAGTTTATCATTTCAAAAGGATAAGGATAACTGACTTTGATAATTAACTGTTGCCAGAAGGGTTAAACACCAACTATTCAAAAGCTAAAGTTGTTATTTTTGGTAGACACTTCCACTTCCCAGCTTTTAGTTGATTTGTAAATTAAGTAACAATCCCATGTGACAAGCTGCTTCCTTTAGTTACCATCACAGAGAGTTCACCAGGAACCAGGATCAAAGCTGGGTAGTCTGTGAGGGATTTGTGAAGGGTTTTCTTTTTCTTGCCCAAAGTGACTGACTGACTTTAAGTGTTTTAAATTTTGTTCGGTCTCAAACCACGCCACAGTGAGTGTAGCTTGGGGACTCGGTCACTCCCCCATCGATCTGTGTCCTGGAGCGGACTCAAGTGAGTTTCTGAGAGTTCTGGCCCTCCCACCAGTAGTCTTCCTGCCTGTTCTTACTGGGCTCCTTGGCATTCACACGAGGATGCCAACCTACTGCCACTCACCTATGGTCCAGGCAAATCCAGGAAGTACAATATTAAACTCGCTGCTATTCTCCTGCGAGAGAAACCACATTCAGGGAGGAATGCCTGAAGAATACATTTCCAGATAATCTAAAACATGTGCCTACTTTAAGGAAGAGTAGCAGGGAGCTAGACTTCATCCTGACCACTCCCAGAAGCAATTTCACTGAGTTTCTCTTTGGTAGAATGCCATCAGAGTCTATCAATGATCATCTTAAAAAGCATACACTTCTAATAAGATGTTGTTGAAGGCATCACTGAACAGACCATACACATTTCTCTATGAGGATTCCTGGAAAAAATGTTTGTGCATTTCTTAAGCGGTTGGTTGGGTTCTTACAGACATGGGAGCTGTGGGACACACCAGTTCCCCTTTGCTCCCTGGCTGTTAGGAGGCTCGTGCAAAATTTTATGTTCCCAGGTACACAGGTCACCCTGACACGCACTTTTCACCTCATCACAACTGTATTTTGTCCTCTCCTTCCTTATTTTTATTTTCTTACTCTTATTTCCTTGTTTATCTTACTTTACCTCACTGTTAATTTTATCTTGCCACATTTTATGCTTCCTTATAAGTCAACTTAAATTCTTTTTTAAACGTGGATTAGAATGTGATGGATGTATCCTATTTCTAGAGAAAAGTCCAGTGTCTCGATTGAAAATAAGGTTTTTCAGACATACATCAAACTACTGTGAAACCCCCTAATATTAAAGGACATTCTAAAAAGTTGAGCATAAAAGCTCACTGTATCAATAGTTACCCCCTTCCCAAATATTACGAGAGCAGTCAAAATAGGGCACTGCCAATGTTTCTCTAAGTAGTGTTCCTTATTTATAACACCTGCTGGAGATCACTGTTTAGGTGGTACAAATACTCCCCCCTGAATAACACTGAACCAAATGTGATCAAATGTTACTCCGTTTTAAATTTTCTTTCAGTCCTTCCAATTACTTTAGGGGAAAAGTCTCAGTTTGAGACTTTTAATGAATGCTTAGCATTTCTTAAACACCTGTTCATCTACATTTTTAATGATATAAATCTAAATTTTAAAAATGAGTATATTTAAAGAAAAGTATTAAGCAAGTGGTAACATAGCTGGTATTCTGACACGACAAAACCACAATGACTAGCATGACTAAGATACCAGTGAAAACCTCACATTTAGCTTTCTACCCCACACCTAGCCAAGAGCAGACAGTGATCAATTTTTTATTTACTCTACTCTGAGCACCCTGACATGATCAAAATAGACTTCGTCCTCCAAGGAAGAACTGAAAAAAGGAGGATCTGGTTCAAAGGCCAACCCACCTCCACTGTCCCCGAGAGTTTCTTACTAAGAACGTTCACCTTAAGAAAAGAAACAAGTCATTCCAGGAAATACTTTCAGATCCAGCTTCCTGTCCAGCTATAGTTTTAAGATTAACTCTTCTCAGTCTGGCCCCCAAACCACGTTTAATGGAATCTGTTAGATGTGTTTACCCACACATCCATAGTTCAAAGCTGTCGTTTGAAAGGGGGATAAAGAGTCACTCCCTAAACTCACTGAAGGAGTTAAGACCAGAAATACTGGAGGAGATTCCTACTGAGGTCATTTGGAGTTTAGGGGAATTTTCGGTTTGGGTTTCCTCCTACTTTTAATTGCTTAGAAAAGCTCCTTCATGTCAAGTAAGGAACAACAACCAATATGAAAATTCAACTTCCCCAAGATGTTTATTACACAGAAAAAATTTGTTTCCTGTAACTCTTATGCAGGAGGGGATTAAAACAAGATATTATATGAAAAGTAAAGGGAAACCCAAATTACTCAGGTCCAAAAACAACAGCTGCACTCAAACGCCCGCCAGAGAAGCAACTTATCTGCTTCGTCAAAAATCTGTTTCACGGATCCCAGATCTGCTCTGGGGATACGGGAGTCAGTTCCACTCCTGTCAAAAGCAATTAAATGGGCCATCCAAACCAAACTCAGACATCTTCATTCTATTTTAAAGGCCCGCACCTCAGGTCCTCCCAGTCACCCGTTAATTATCCTCCCACACAGTACTTTTGCCTTTTGCACAGATTACTAAGCACTAAACAAAACTAAGCTAATTAACAGAGCAAGGGAGATGAGGAATGCCACATTTTCCTCTGTTTCTAACGTGTTTCCTCGGGTCATGGCTGACCCTGACAACCAGCCTCCGGTCATTCCTGTATGTGCATGAAGAACAGGTCCTAATACACACAGGTGTTGGTTACTTCCACAATAAGAAAGAAAGAAAAGACAAATCAGAAACTAAACAAAATGAGGGGGTTCCCTGGTGGTGTAGTGGCTAGGCTTCAGCACTCTCAACGCCTAGGCCTGGGTTCAGTTCCCAGCCAGGGAACTACCCCCCAAAATAAATAAATAAGAAACTAAAGAAAATGGTAACTTCTGGCAGTACAAATGAGACTTTTCTCAGCATATTGTTTTATACAGTTTTGACTTTGGGACCATGTAAAGTATTTTACATATTAAAAGAGTAAAATTAGGGAATACACATGAGGGGGGGAAAGCAAATATTAAAGCTGAATGTGAATAGAAACATATGCACCTAACTATACATAATAATCATCACATTATCTATACAAAAAAAACCAGTGAAGTCATTCAAGTGATTCTGGGATACAGTTCTCTGGCTGTCCATCCTTACCTGGATATAGTCAAAGAACAAAGAGAAATAAAAAGAAATCTTGAACTTTACTTAAGTAACTTTACTTAAGTTTCTTATTGGCCATGACATGAGTGCTGTAAATCCATAAACACGGTTCTCGCTGTGAGACCACGGGGATACAAATATGCCAAGGGGAAAGGAAGGAAGTACGCTGTAATGTGAACTGAACATACCAGTATGAGCTCAAGGTTTTATAAAACTTGTCTATCTCAGTACTTCCCACTGAAAGTGTCTGGAGGCAACGACATGCCAGATCATGGTTTCTAAACACCATTTCTCCACCAAAAGGAAGCAGTGTTTCCTAGAGAAGTAGCTGATTCCAAGACCAGAGCAGGGAAAGGGGAAGTTGAACCTGAACATCTTACTGTGTATCAGAAAAGCAAAGAAAAGGGTTCCCTGGTGGTGCAGTGGCTAGGCTTTGGCGCTCTCACCGCCGCGGCCCGGGTTCAATCCCCATTTAGGGAACCAACAACAAAGAAAGACACAAAGAATGTTGAAGCCATGCTAAAAGGACCTGAGAACATCTTGAAAAGATTCCCATTTACCAAGTTTGGGATAACTAGAGCACTAAAAATAACTAGTGGACTATAGCAATCAACATTCTTTTTAATCCATGAGTCTGAAGTGACATTAAAAGGCACAAGGGTCTTTTCTTCATAAAAGAATGCAAGCTAATAAATGTAGGAGTGACAGAATTTAAAGTACAACATTCTGCAATGACCAGTGTAAAAGCATTCAGGCAAGGACTGTCAATGGATCAATATAGATGCTAAAGCCACTGGGTAACAACTTACTGGGAACATTCCCTTGGTTCTAAAGTATCACGCCACTTACTGCTCATTAATTATGAACCAGAAAAGGCCTTTATAAGAGAGAGATCTGACAGACATTAACCTTAACCAAACTTACCTTAAATATTTGTATCACCCCAATTTCCTATGTTGAATGCTAATCCTTGAGAGGAATTAGGTCATAAGAGTGGAACCCCCCATGAATGAGATTAGTGCCCTTACAAAAGATACACCAGAGAGCTCCCTGTCTTCTTAAGGTCATATGACAACACGGCAAGCAGACAGCTCTCTATGAATCAGGAAGTAGGCTCTCTCCTGACACTGAATTTGCCAGGGCTTTGATTCTAGGACTTCTCAGCCTCCAGAACCGTGAGAAAGAAATGTGTGCTATTTAAGCCACCCAGGCTATGGTATTTTTGTAACAGCAGCCCAAATAGACTAAGACACCAATAATGGAACAGAACTATGTGCCTCCTAGTGAAATACAACAGGAAGTATGCATCACCTTTGTAGTATTCTTAAATCTAATCATGAGGTAACAATAGACAACTTCAGACTAGAAAATTCTACAAGACAAGTGACCTACATCTTTTATTACTAATGTTACATTTCTTGGGTAAGATAATGGTATTATTATTATGAAGAGAACATCCTTATTCTTAGGATATACATACTGAAATGTTTAGGATGATGTATACAATCTATTTTTTAAATAGTTCAGGAAAAAAGTATACCCACCATTCATATGTATGTATAGATTTATGTCAGAGGTTCTTAAAAATAAGCTTCCCAGACCAGCCACTAGCAGCAGCAGCATCACTTAAGAAACTTAATGTAGCAAAATATTTACAGTTGGTAAATTTAGATGAGGGGTCTACGATGAACATTCATTTTACTATTTTTAACTTTTCTATAAATTTGAAGTTTCCCATCATAAAAAATTGAGAGTAGAAAGAAGAAGTCAATCCATTTCTTTCTCAGGAAATCTAAACCATGGTTCTTCTTCAAACTGTTGGTTCTTGAATGTACAAAAATATCAGGGAGTGCTAAATGAAATTGCTCCGTGTTTTTACTCCATGTGGAAGATGGGTCTAAGATACCAACCTCAGCCAAGCTGGCTAGATGAAGGAAATAAAATAGAGGAACAGCGTGGGCTCTGCCATAGGAATTGCTGCCTTTGTTGTTCAGGCCGTTTTCCCTGACAAACATCAGTTAGACTAAGAGGAGTATGAGACTTTGAAAGAGCTCATCTTGCATTTCTTCCCTCTCTAGGCAATTAATTATCTGGTCCAATATCTCAGAAGGTTTTTTTTTTGTTCATTTGTTTGTTTTAACCAGACTTCCACCAAGAGGTCATTTCCAAGCTAATTGTAATGGAAACCATAATTGCCCCATTCCTCACTCTGAGGCCCTTCCAATTAAAGGGCCTCCTTGAGGAATGTGTCTGGCACTGAAGAAGCAAAGAGAATGATGCACAGTTAAGCGATCTGCTAATGAAATCTCCTGAAAAAATGTAGGTGACCCCGGAGTTGCTCAGGCTCTCTCCTGCCCAGGCAAGAGCCAGATGCCCCCAAGCCTTCTCACCTTGTTAAATGATGGTGAGGGTGAAAGATCTAGAAATTGAAAGGCTGATTCTGGTACTTTGCCTCCTGGTTAAGCCTCCCTCAGAAGCCAGGCTTCTGAATCTCAGAACCAGAATCATATCTGGGTTTATATAAAATCATGAATGGGACTAAACAGATCATCTGGCCCACAATGACTGAACGGACAAGAAATCGAGGTCCCCAGGGGTCATTTGTCTTGCCAATTGTTCCCACTCCGCGTCAGTGTTGCCTGATAGTCTGTAATGAACTTGCTTGCAGCCTCCGGATTAGAGGAGCAAGATTTTCTGCAAAGAGGAAACTACCAGCATTTTAAGCCAGCTGTCAGCTGCTGGAGTTCGACATGTTTATAAAGCAACCCTAGCTCTACCCACTACATAAAGGACCTTGGCAATGTCTATCAAAGTTCACAATGTACACATCCTTTGGCCTACAAATTGTAGTTCTAGAAGTTTAATCTACAGATATACATACATGTGCAAAAAATGTATGTTCAAGAATGTTTGTCATAGTATTACTTGAAAGAGCTTAAGACTAGTAGAGGAATGAATACAAGGAAGGACCCCCGAAAAATCAGAATTATCTTCTAGAAGGTGATCCCCTTGTAGTACAGGCTTCTCCTGCTGGATGAGTGCTCTAGGAACCCATCTGCATCAGTGTACCAGCTGGTGCTGTTGTGAGAGGCTGCATTCGGCTTCAGTGAATTTGTTTTAGAGACTCTTACAACACATTTGCCCATTTCATGATGGGTGATTTAAGTGAACAACATGTTGCATGACGGTGCACCTGCCCACACTGCACTGAATGTTCAGCAGTTTTTGACCCAAAAAAAGTCATGACTGAGGAGGGGCAACAAAATGGCAGCATGCGAGGGACCTCTAGAAAACTCCTCTGGAGATAACAACTAATAAAACACCTACACCTCAACCAAGGACCCTCTACACAACACACAATCACAGCTGAGAAATCCACTTGTGGTGATAAGGTACCTGCAGGTGGACAGAGGTTAAATAAAGGAGAAATAAAAGGGGACATGCGGAGACAAGGTGCACGCTTACAGGTCTCCACTTGAAACTCTACCACTGGGGGAGGGTGGAGGAAGAAGGTGGTGGGAGAGCGCTCCGGGCCTCACTCGGTCTGTGGCGCAGAGGCAAGGCATGAGATAACCATAACCACCTCACTTTGGTGCCAGGAGTTGCAGATCGGTCTGCAAAAAGCAGTGGCCAGACTTCACTCTGGTTCCCAGACAAGCGAGAACAGCTAGGTGGTGAGGAGCCGCAGCACGAACGCTCCGGCCGGGCAGGAGAAGGAGAGAGGTGGCTGCATGTGTGCGTTTCTTGGCCTACAACCAGCACAATCTGAAAGACCAGCAAACAGAACTGACCTCAAGGCTCAGGGAAGAATCCGCATGCAGGGCAAGCCAAGAACAGAAAGTGGCAATTGCACCCAAACTCCCTGAATGGCCCCCAGAACTACAGGAAGAAAACAAAGCTGCAAATGCCCCTCCTCCATAGATCTCTGCCCGCCCAGTATCAGCAACGAACACCAAAGAAACTACAGCAGCAAGGGTCCAGAGAGGCTGCAAATATGAGAAACCAGAGAAAGGGAGCTCAAAATAAAGAGATGGGGACAGATGATCCATCAGAAACAGAGCTCAAAGCAATGACTACAAAAATGCTTAAGGAACTGAATGATAATTTCAACAGAGAGATACCAAGCATTAAAAATTTACAAACCATTATAAAGGACCAGAGAGAGAGATGAAATGAAGAATAGAACAGAAGTCACTAAACCAAATAAAATAGAAGCACAAAGCAGTGATATGCAGGAAAACCCAGCAGAAAACACCCAGCCAGAACAATTAGAAATTATATCCAAAAAAAAAATGAGGATGTATTGAGATTCCTCTGGGACTATATCAGAATAACAGGTGTACCAGAAGGGACAAAGGAAAAGGGATCAATAAATTATTTGAAGAAATAATGACTGAAACATTTCCTAACCTGGCAAAGGAAATAGACATACAAGTCCAGGATACACACCGAGACACATCATAATTAAAATGACAAAAGTTAAAGAAAAAGAGAAAATTCTAAAAACAGCAAGAGAAATGCAAAAAACTTATAAAGGGAAACCCATTTGACTCTCAGATGATTTCTCACCAGAAACTTTACAGGCCAGAAGGGATTGGCAGAAAAATTCAACTTGATGAAAAGCAAGGATTTACAACCAAGAATAATGTATCCAGCAAGACTAGCATTCAAATTTGAAGGACAGATAAAGAGCTCTTTAGATAAGAAAAAGCTAAAGAAATTTATCACCACCAAACCAGTTCTACAAAGATTGTTAGAGGGACTTCTTTAAGATGGGACAGTGGGTAAAATAAGGGAAAAGGATGGAGAAATTTAGTTTGATTGTTAACAGAAAATTGAAAGCAACAAAGAAACAAAACTCATGGACACAGTCAATAATTTAGTAGTTATCTGAGGGTAAGCGGGGAGGAGTGGGGAAGAAGGGACAGGGACACAAATATATGGTGATGGAAAGAGAACTGACTCTGGGTGATGAACACATAATACAACACAAAGAAGATGTAATGTAGAATTGTACACCTGGGGCCTTTGTAATTTTTACTAATCAATGTCACCCCAATAAATTCAAAAATAAATAAAAATCACTGACAATAACTGAAACCATGTTAAACATCAAATAAAACACTACTTGAAAAGAAAAAAAAAAAGGCATGACCCCCATGCCCCACCCTCCCTATTCACCTGATCTCACCCCAAGTGACTTGTTTTTTGTTTCCCTCAATGAAAAAAGTCCTCAAAGGGAACTATTTTGCCAATGTGGAAGAGGTGAAACAAAAAAATGGTAGAAGAACTAAAAGGCATCAAAATCGACAAGTTCAAAAACTGTTTTGAGCAGTAGAAAAAGCATCTCGATAGGTGGATTGCATCAGATGGAGAGTACTTTGAAGGTGACTGAAGTTTAAACATGTAAGAATAAATACACAATGTTTCATAAATAAATTCCACATTTTTTTCAGTCCCCCTCATATTTATAGAGGACTGGGTAAATAAAGTATGTTATATCCATTCAATGGAATACGATACTGGTATTTCAAAGACTGAAGCAGGTCAGTGTGTTCTGAAAGGCAAAGATAGTCAAGATACAGGATTAAATAAATTTCTGTAAGTAAGACAGACATTACCCATACATATATGCATGATTATAAATGCATCAAGAAGGATGTACAGGCACTCCACCCTTAAGGACCAAGATATATTCCTACAAGTCTTTAAGCAAATTGGCCGATACATGAGGAGCTTAAAGGCAGAAGTCTTGTGGTGTGTCCTGGCACCACAGGATATGTATTTTTCAATATATGTCACGCGACACCACACTTACAAATGAAATACGCAGTCTTGCGTGATTGCAAACGCTTCATGTAATGAATACTAACTGACAGGAGAAATGAGACAAAGACTGAGAAAGGGGATTCCCCCAGTTGTAGACTGGTCATAAGTCCAAGTGGTCATTAAACAGGCAGGTCGTTAAGTGAGGAGTGGCTGTATCATGGATGTATGGTTATCGAATTATACCTCTATTACATCCTTTAGTACAGCTTAAAGATTTTTAACCACGTGCATGAAGTTCTGTTTTTATAATTAAAGAAAGGAGGGGAAGGCCTCTTCTTTTAGGACAAGTCCTGGCAGCCTCAGAGGTTGCTCCACCTCAGGCCAGGCCCTATCAAGTGAAGATTTTTTAACTGAATCAGCAATTAAACTGGTGGATGCAAACTAATCTCGTCTGCTATCTTGAAATATATAGTCTTAGAGAAACAAATGATTTGAACATGGGTCAGGGCAAGGCCAACATTCAACTTCTTCGCTGCAAGCCCTCTGCTGGTGCCAGGCTCAGGCTGATTGGAAACATTTTACAGGAAAGAAAACTGATGCCAGCTTGGTCAGCAAGTTCCCCGGCTTCTCCAGGCAATCCTTTCCAGTCCCTTACATTGTGATCAGGGTAGGGTTTGCATCGCTACCAAAAGTATACTCTCTTTTGGCTGAAAGAAAAGTTAAGTGAAACTCTATGAAGACACTAATGGCTTTTTCTCAAAGCCTGGGAGAACAGCAGTTTGGCCTTCTGGATAATGCCAAATTTATGATTAATAAGAGAAAGATAGACAGCTTGACTTGGGAGACTTAAAAATCTAAACAAATGTATTAGCAGTCTATTAACTTACAAAGGATATGCAGAACATGTCAAAATGTGAGTGAAGGTCCTGGATGAAGATTCTGCTTTCCATTAAAGACCCTCAGAGTTACAGGAACCAGACCTATTTTGAGGGGTACAGTGGGGGGGACATAAGTTATGTTGTGGGTAGGGCCTGTGGGGCTTCCTGTGTATCATCTCCTAGCTGAACCCTTGCAACAGATCCAGAGTGGTCTCCCTGATTCCATTCCTAATACCACCTACATCCATCTCCTACCCACTGGCCATGTGCAGCCTGTGTCATGTTACTAAAACACCTGTTTAAAATCAGTTTTGTTTAAAACTCTTCTGACACTTTCAAGATAAAGTTTCAACTTCTTCCCGTGTAACACTTTTTGCTCCTATGGCTCTTTCCAACTGCCCACCTATATTCCTTACACTTCATTCACAACTTGGAAGTCCCCTGAACTCACCCCTCTTGTCTTCTGCATATACTATTCCTTCTATCTGAATTGCCCTTCCCTGTCCTGTTCATCTGACTCCTGCTCTTTCTTTAAGACTTGATGAGAATCTCTGGGGAATCTCACTGATCTCGTCTCTCTCAATCTCTTGTCCAGCCAACAGGGAACACCCCCTCATTGGTGTACTCAATGCCATCCCATCATACATATCACAATTCTTTCCCACCCCCACTGACTCCAAGACTTCCCTCCACGGTGGTAGCCCCAGGACCACACAGGCCCTGCGCCCGTTTCAGCTCCGGCACGTCTGCAGAAGGAGTAAGAGAGCAGAGAAAGGAAATACTTAGTAAGGGCAGAGAGGAAAAGATGTCCTCCTTTCATCTCAGAAATTGCTACACAAGTGAACAGGACAGAGCATCCAGAAGCCCACACCATCAGTTCCTCACAGGGCCAGGGCTGGAAGGTCTTCCAGTGCGGATTCCGTCATTCCTGCACGAGGTGGGGGCCACAGGCCTGCGTCAAGCCTGGCCCTTCTCACAGAAGAACCCGACTCGGATGAACCCTGTCCACCGGCAACTCTTTTTCTATTTCATTATTTGTTAAGGTCCCATCACAAATCTGTTTCTCTTTAAAGGGCAAGCAGTCATTACACACACACACTGGGTTACATCAAAGGCTGGAACGCCCTGAGAAGGCCATCCAGAACTGACACTGGCGGGTGCTCCTGCAGCTTCCGACACTGACCCAGGAGTGTTCCAGCTTCTGACTCACCAGGCACCAGCTCAGGCTCTCTGATCAGGAAGCTCTGGGCAGGCAACTTTAGGTTCCAGGGGGCTGCCTGACACATCTCGTTCTGATCCAACAAGGGCTTCAGACCTACGTAGTGTACAGAGTGGAGGGAGGTCTATAAAGTACCTGAAATGGCCCTGAGCTACAAACGAAGCATTTTGGCCAAGCTCCTGTCCCTGTCCACATCCATGTGTTTTATACTTTGATTGTGATTCCTGCAGCACCTCAATGCAATACTTTAGAAAGACGCCACAAGAATAACTAGCGTATGTGGGTTTCAGAGGAAACACTGAGCTCCCTAGCTCTACTCACAAAGAAAAGACTTGTCATTTCAAACCCTCAGCTCTGAAAATGACCTGGAGAAATAAGTGAAAAGGAAAGTAAAAAGTGTTAAGTAGGTAAAAGAATTTCCTCTATTCTTTGGTATTCTATGGACAATTTACTGCGAAGTCTTGCGAATTCTCCCTGCAGGTGTCTCTGGGAACCAGGTCCTCACCTTTTCTTCAGTGAAGCACTGCCAACCTTTTGCCCCAGTGCCAAAGGTGGTGTGCCTCTGAGAAGGCCAGCTGGTCAGGAAGGAAGGGCTATCCGGTGTCCCGCATGGAATGCTTGCTTTAAGCCAGCCGTTTTCAACTGGGGGTGCTTTTGCTTCCCAGGGTACAGCTGGCAATGTCTGGAGACATTTTTGGTTGTCACAACTGGGGAGAGTGGGTGTGACTGGCATGTAGTAGGTAGAGGGCAGGGATACTGGTAAGTAGTCTACAATGCACAGGACAGCCCCATCCCAACGAAAAATTACCGAGTTCAAAATGTGAACAGTGCAAAGGTTGAGAAGTCCTACTCTAAGCCCCTGCTAAATCCTTTTGGTTGCCATTAGCTTCTGAATCACTTCCTAATTCTAATTCGCCAACACAGGAACAGAGGTCACAGACTGTAGAAATGAAGGGAAAACTAGCTCCGCAAGGTGCTCGTTCTGCACGTATCGGTAATAGGGAAAACACCGTGAATGTACTGTGTGATGTGGAAGATTCAGGAGCAAGCCTGAATAGTCTCATTTTTCTAAGTTGGTAAGAGTTAGGGGGGACCAGGAAGGGCCAGGCTGAATGAGGAGTCCCACCCCCACAGTCTTTCCTCTGAGCAAACAGTTTGAAATCACCAGCACTTTTGGAGCTATATGCTTTGATTTTAAGCACGGTAACCACAGCTCTAATTTTGGGGCCATGCTTGCAGCTACCATGAACCAGAAGAGTATACACCTGTCAGGATCCCACAGCTCACAACGGTAAAGATTAGTCTAGTATGAGCACCTCAGTGATGAGATAACAAGTAATCTATTACTAATATCACTTAAAGGGAAGTTTGTAAATCATTTATTTTTCCAATATAAATCATGGCACACGCACTTGTTTTAGGTAAGCTTTCCTGAGTAAAAAAAGTTAAAGTATACAAGCTAACTGGGAATAACACGTTTTTCCATCCCTGATCTAGTTATGCTACATTAGGAACACTTACGAGCTACTCCCAAGCTTGTAAAAAGCTTTTATGAACAACATGTCACAAGGCATCTGTGGTGCTACTTGGTTTATTTCTTGGGAAACATGGGGGTAGGGGTATGGGGGAGAAACTGCCAAAAATTGGACATGCCCATAGAAGTATGTTATGAATGGAATTTCATACACTATGTGTGCTGCAACAAAAAAATAAAAAATAAAAAAGTCAAGGGCTGTGGTTTTAATGTAATGCAGACAAAGAAGGCCTGAAGTAATACCGGCTCTAAATGGAAGAACCTGGTACAAAATGGAGAGTTCCAGTATCAAGTCCCAGTCTTTCAGCTAAGCTGCTCAACACGCACAAGCCAGGGCACTGAAGTACATCATTAAAAGACAGACAGACAGCGAGCGACACACAGAGAGAGGGAAGGAGTGGGAGAGAGAGGGAGAAAGCTACAGGCATGCAAGCACCTGTGATGGTTAACTTGCTGTGTCAACTAGACTGGACCACAGGGTGCCTAGATATTTGGTTCACCATTATTCTGGGTGTGTCTGTGAAGGTGTTTCTCGAGGAGATTAACAGGTGAATTGGTAGACTGAGTAAAGCAAATTGCCCTCCCCAACATGGGTAAGCTTTATGCAATCGGTTGAAGGCCTGAACAGAAAAGAAAGGCTCACTAAGGGAGAACTCACTCTCTTGTCTCTGAACTAGGACCTTGGTCTTCTGCTTTTAGACTCAGACTCGGACTGGAAGTTACACCACCAGCTCTCCTGAAATGAAATCCCAGCTTGCCAATTGCAGACCTTGCTACTTTTCAGCCTCCATAACTCCATGACCCAATTCCTTATTATAAATCTCTTCACATATTGGAGGAAGTGAAGTCCTAGAAGCTTTGGTCATATTAATGATAATAATATCCAATGAGTTTGTTGGATAATAATATCCAATGAGAAAATTGCCTCCTTTCATCAAAGATAAAACAAATGCTCCCATAGCTGATTGAGGAAAAAGGTTTAAAGCTTCATTTAAACCATTTCCCTGGGGGAAAAAAACAGGGGAAGTTCATTTACTATTAGGACAACAAACGAGGGAGGGGAGAAAAAGAAGCAAAGGATCAACACTTCTCTCTTCTTTTAATTCTCCAACACTTGCTCCTAAAACAGGATCCTATTCTTCTCCTGCATGAGTTCTCCACACTCAAGCACACTCCCTGTACCACAAAGGCCATCAGTCTTTACTGCACAGAAAGTTCTGCAGAGGAGAACCAGAATCCATTCCAGATGAAGAAATACATTAGCTGGGACAAAAGATAAAACTAACAGAGAAAAGGATGATTTTGAAGAAACGTATCAACATATTAAACATATTGAAATCAAAATAATATTAGCTAACATTGGTCAAGCATTTACTTTATGGCAAGTACCATATCATTATTAGAACAGTTTGGGGCTTACAGTTTGTGCCACAGATATATTAACTATTTTTATTATTTACTCTCATTGTAAGTTAGAGCAAGAGAAAAGGAAAGATATCTGAGCTGCTTTTTGAAGAATGAACTGGATTTTCTCAGGCAGAATGAGGTGAGGCATCTAAAACAGAGAGAGAGAGAGAGAGAGAGAGGGGCAGGGTCAAGCCCAGTACACTTGGGGGACTGCTTGCTTTTCCGTATTACAGAATATAAAGCCTTGGAGGCTGTTTAGGGGGGTTGGGGGAACAATGGGAGATGGTGAGCCTGGAGCCATATGGGCTCACAAGTATGACTGTAACTCATGTCATCATTAAAACAATCTATTGGAAATAAGGCCAGACCTAGAAAACCAGGGCTGCACACGGCAGACATAGTCTGGAGGGGGAGACAGACAAGTAGAGAACTAAGTACAGTACAGGTGACAGATGCCATAACAGAGACCTGTAGAGCCAAGTGATAACTGCCCAGGGGAGGGAAGGAAGGTTCCTTACAGTAGGAGAAGCTGAAGGGGCAATGCATACAGCTTACTTTGGAGCACAACTTCACCAGACAGAAGGGAAGGGCATGCCTGGTAGAGGAACCAACATGCACAGACTTAAAGGTGGGACAGTGGGTGGTGGTCTGAGGACCTTCAAAGTGGGTCAGGTGGTAGAGTGTAGTACCAAGGTGAGTGCAGGAGACAATGACAGCAAGGGAGGCGAAGCTGGGGGGGTGGCAGCCCTTGAAGTCTGTGCCAAGAGTTTGGCATTGAATCCATCAACATGAAGGTCTATATTCAGGGCAGTGACAGGAACAAACTGGTGGTGTAGAAAGGCCATCCTGGGAGCTGTGTAGAGTGGGTGAGACTAGAGGTCGGCGGACAAGTTAAAGGATTATTGGGCCAACTGCACTGGGACTAAATTAGATTCAGAGAATCGGTAAAGTGAGGTGAGAAATGCCAAGATGTGTAGCGTGGGTAAATGAGTCAGTGTGACACTGCTACTGGAGTTAACTAGAGCCTGAAAAGGGGGCAGCACAAGTTAAAAGCACCAATATTTATTGAATAAATGAATTAATGAAAGACTAGGTGGACAGAGAGGGAAGGAAACGAAGAGAAAGCGGAAGAGAAACTGGTGGAGGAGTTCGGTTGTGCACCCACTGAGCTAGCGGCCGCTCCTGTAAGCAGGTAAGGGAGGACACCGCTGGCTGCTGATGGGCAGGAGCCGGCCCACATGAAAACCGCGTTGCTGGACTGCACCTTCCCCGGCTCGGGAGGCCGCGTCTTACACAGAGAAGAGCTAATGGGAGGCGCCTTCTGCAATGGTCTCTTTTGGCTTCCAGCAGGGGGCAGCAAAAAAGATGGTTCAGAAGAAAGAGCTTGGTTAAGTGTGCGTTTTTCAAGCCAAAGGTCTCTAGAAGCTTCTCTCACAGGTATGGAATTCAACTGCATCGCCTGTGTGGTGAAGCACCGTTTGGTAATAGTGTGACAAAGGAAACAAAATCACATGGAGACCAATTCGTCTTTCAGGTAGAACCTCTGGGCTCTGTTTTATCTGGTTAAGAATGGAAATTCCACTTTTATTCCAAGCAAATCTTCTGCTGCATCAAATTCGAAGGTGAGGTTTCAACAAGAATAATAATTTTTAAAAAACCTAAACTCAATAGTGAGATCACAGTGATTTTTAAAAACACATTACTGGGGGTTGAGGGAGGATGGTCTTAGTCTCACTCAGGGCTTAATTCCTAAATCTGTCTCTGATGACAACACAAGGCCTTGAGCAAAAACTTATTCTCCTTTTTTTTTTGGTGGAGGTAGGAGGAAGGGTAATGTGATATTTCTTTTTTCCCCCATAAGTAAAAGGAAAGAATTTAATTAAATAACTTTGGATTACCTAGCAGGGCTGAGGTTTATGATAAACTGTGATTAGGGGTACATAAAAGAAGAAAATGTCTTAATACGCACTTCTTTGCTGCCTGTTTGAGCCTTTCTTCGTAAACTAATAAATTATACTTTTCCTGGAGAGAGAAATCTTGGAAATGACCCATTTCCCCAACAGGAGAGCATTTCCTGTAATTCACATGTGGTAGAGTTAAAAAAGATTGCTTAAACTTAGCTCAGCAGATAGGTCAGGGAGAAAATTCAAAGTAAGTGTTTATGTTTCTGATCAAAACCAAACAGACTCCAAATAGAGAGGCCACAGAAAAGCCACAGAGTCTTCCAAAAGGCCATGAGCTGGCACACCCAAAGACTTCTAACTGGGTGGAAACAGCAAGGAAAAGAGGAAAAGGTGCTTTCCTCCTCCCTCAAGGGAGCAGAGCTAGGGATCTGTGGGTCAAATTCCTTACACGTTTTTTAGGGGCAGAACATTCCTTTCTCTTTTTTTTTTTTTTTTTTTTTTTTTGAGAAGCAGAACATTCTTTCAGCCAAGAGAGCAAGATGACTGTGAAGGAAAGATACTTCTAGCCGGAAATGGAAAAGGGCATCTGGTCTGGCTATCTTAAATGAGGCCCTCCTCTGCAGCCTGGGCCCGAGCTCCACGAGGCCGATCAGACCAGAGTCCCGTGGCCACAATACACAGGTGTGAACTTCTCCCTCCCTCTCTACTCCCTCTGTGCCAGGCAGCATGAGCCCTGGTCACTTCTCAGTGAGTGCACACCCTGAGTAATCCGAAAGCGAAAGCGTTGTGCATTGCGAGAAGTTAGAACAAAAATCAAAGTCTGAATGGTTGTGGAATGTCTTCCTAGGGAAGTAAGATCGAAAACTGGTCTGAAAAGCAAAAAGGAGTCCTAAACACCAAAGGCAGAACAATGATGCTTACAGAAGAGGACAGAAGGTGAAAGAAAAAACTTGGGATGAAACCTTGAGGTGGTGAAAGATTTCTTCTCGTGACACAAAAGCACCTTAAATGGTAAGTCTAACAAATGTGACTTCATTGTAACATTAGTAAATAATTCTTTTTATATAAAGCTCTCAAAGAGGCAAATGTAAAACACAGTGTTTACAGAAGCACACTTAGGTGGAAAATTCTCAAGAGAGGCAAGGAAGTAATGGCCATAAAAATCAGGTGACATCTCCCTTTGAAGGAGAGCAGAGAGGGTCATGTCAGTGAAGGAGCACACGGGAGGCATGTGGAGTCTGGTCTGTTTCTTGATTTAAGTATGGTCACGTGGGAGTTCACTTTATAATAATGCATTAACTCGTAATGTATGTCCTATGCACTTTTCTGAATGCATGTTATACTGGACAAAAAGGTTTTAAGAAAAAAAATGGGGAGTTCCCTGGTGGTGTAGTGGCTAAGGCTTCGGTGCTCTCCACGCTGCGGCCTGGGTTCGTTTCCCAGCCAGGGAACTACCCCCGCCCCCCCCCAAAAAAGGAGGGGAAGCAGACAGCTGGACTGACAGAACATGGGGGCGTGCCCTAAGAAGATATGACTGGGAGTTCCCTGATGGTGTAGTGGCTTAAGGCTTCAGCAGTGGTGCTGTCAGCGCTGTGGCCTGGGTTCGATTCCCAGCCAGGGAGCTACCCACATACCAAAAAGCAAAAATAAATAAATAAATAAATATTTAAAAAAAAAAAAAAAAAAAAAAAAAAAAAAAAAAAAAAAAAAAAAAAAAAAAAAAAAAAAAAAAAAAAAAAAAAAAAAAAAAAAAAAAAAAAAAAAAAGAAGATATGACCCAACAGAGCCTACAAGAAGATTCCACATATAATGCAACACATAGACGGTGCATTATAGAATTGCACACCTGGAACCTATGTAGCTCTTGCTAACCAATGCCACCCCAGTAAGTCTAACAACAAAAAAAAAGGTTTATATTAAATAAAAAAGGTTCCAGAAGAGCCAGTAAGGATAAAAGGGAAGAAGCTTATCTTCTGTCCATGATGATTAAAATGCAGACAAAGATCATTCACACAAACTGTAAAAAACAAAGTACTATTGAGGAGTTATTAACTTTTAAGAGGGATTTGGTTGTATGTGTGTGTTGAGAGAGTCTTTATCTTTTAGAAATACGTACCAAAAGCGTTTGTGGTGGAAATGATACGACATCTGGAATTTGCTTCAAAACAAGCTGGGGAGGGGAGTGAGGGTAGAGAGATACAGAGGACACACAATTGGCTGCGACCCGCTGAGGCTCCGTCAGGGCGACGTGCATGGTCATTGTAACATCTCTCTACTGTGAAATTTTGAAGTCTGGAATTTGCCATCTTTTTACAAAATAAGGCAAAGGAATATTATCTCAGCAAAACTCTAATACTGGTTGTTCAATAGCTGGGAAGGACTTCCTGGCACCACAAATAACCATATTTCTTAATACACAGTCTCTCAAATACCTACGTGGACACGGCTCAGCTCCAATCCCCACCTAGACCAAGAGTCAGCAACAATGCTCCATGCCATCTTTCAACAACAGAAATAAAGTGTTATAAAAACTGAAGCACCTTTCATCTCCTAATTTTCTGATAAGAATCTGAAAATGCCTCTAATGCTTAGGACCAAGTGATGGTAAAACCAAAAATGTATGCAAATATATACCTGACAAAGGATTCCTACCCAGACTATAGGAAGAACTCTTACAAACCAACAATAAAACAATGAACAACCTAATAAAAAAAGCAGGCAAAACATCTGAACAGACACTTCAAAAAAGTGGATAGGCCAGTAAGCATATGGGAAGGTGTTCAACACCATTAGTCATCAGGGAAATGGAAATTAAACCCATTTGGCACGCTAGAATAGCAAAAATAAAGAAGACTGACACCAGCAAATGCTGGGGAGTAGTTGGAATAAACAGAACCCTCACACACTGCTGATGGGAGTATAAAATGGTACAACCACTATGAAGAATTGTTATGAAGGTAAACACACACTTACCTTATAACCCTACAATTCTACTCATAGGGATTTCTCCTAGGGAAAGTACAAACTATGTTCATAAAAAGAATTATACAAGAATGTTTATAGCTGACTTCCCTGCCCCAAACTGGAAACAATTCACACCTCCATCAACAGAAGAATGGAGAAATTTTGACATTGGTCATTCAATGGAACTTTTCTCAGCGATACCAAAGAACAAACTATTGATACATGCAACGATACTGATGAATCATATAGACATTAAATGCATCCATATGATTCCATTTATAAGAAGTTCTAGAACAGGTTAAACTAAATTATAGTAAGTGAGGACTGCGAGTGATGGGGGAGGGGGAATGGCTGACTGAAAGGAGCGTGAGGGAACTTTCCAGGGAGATGGAAGTGTTCTTTATCTTGTTTTGAATGATATCTACATAACAGTTGTCCAAATATATTGAACTCAACATTTAAGATCTATGCATTTTATGTCTCCCAAAAAACTGATGTCAAAAAGAAAAAAGTCATCCTTCCGTTTAGGGGCAGATAATTGAGAATTCCAGAGTGAACATGTGGTGCCCGCCTACTAGGCCTGTTCAGCTTTCTCTGAGTGATCTCCCACCCGACTTCTTTCTCTATTATCACCTGTCTCAGTGAGTGACACCAACCCACCTTCCACCCTATTTCCCAAGCCAGAAAACTGGGAGTCTTCCACACTCTTCCTCCTTCCTTCACTTCTACTCAGTCACTGTGCAGATAGCACCAGAATCCAGCCCTGCTCTCCTCTCCTCTCCATCCCAACTGCCACAGTTGGAGTTTGGACTCAGACCACTGCCAATCTAGCCTCCAATTAGGTACCTAGGCAAAAGCCACAGCCTCTGCTTAATACCCTCCTACTGCTCTCAACCACCCTGGGGACAAAGACCAAACTCTTTACTTAGCAAGACAAGTCACGTCAGTTCCCTCAGTGTCTCAAGCAACTCTGCTTTAGCTGTCACTACTGCCTAGAGCACACTCTTAGTCCTTCCCCTTTAATGTGCCCCTCCCACCCCTATTTTCACACCCATGTATTTTTCCTTAAGAGTTAGGTCAAGCATCACCTTTCTTTACAAGTCCCTCTTCTACTGTATCCCTCCTCTGCCCTCAGCCTCCAGACATCCTCTTACACTGGTATGGGGTATTTGATAAGCTTAGAAGATGGCTTAAGATGACTGGCCCAGGCCCAAGTGTGAGCTCTTTACATATATGTGAGTTCATTTAACAGTCAATGATCACTTTGCATAGGAATGACTGGTTTTCTGTTTTCAGTAACTGGACTCAACTGAACATACAGGCTATTTTGTTCAACACTTTAGGCACTAGGAAAATACAGGTACTAGCTTAACAATCTGCTGAATGAATGAATGTCACACAAGTAGAGATGCAGTATGGTTTGTATTTCATATTTTCATTTTGCATTTCAACAACAAAGTGAACAATTAGAACAGACGAGATGCCCAGGATTTTACTTGGCATGTTATGGCAAAACCCAACTGTATCCAAAAGTATTCCTAAGGATAAGCCGCTCCCCATACCCAATCCTCAGGTATCTCCACTGCCTTACTCCCTTCTCTAACTCCAAGATCCTCCTTACCATCTCTATGAAGTGTGCACTGTATACCGTGCATTGTCCTGGCCTCTCACACACATAATGTTACCTGGTCCCCAAAACAACCGGAAAGATGAATATGTATGAGAAAATTGAGGTTCAGAGAGGTTAAGGAACTTGCTTTAAGGAACCAGAGCCACTGAATGGTACAGCTAGAACAGAACGCAGCTCTGATGCCAAAACCTACATTCTTCCCACTCACCACACTACTGCCCAAGCAGACAGAATGACTCGCCTCTTCACTGCTTTGAGATGATGTTTTTGAGTCACTGTACAGATGTATATTCACTTTTTATAGAATGGGAAACCAAGACTCACTGTGATTGTGGCCTTGACCTGGCCACTGAAAGAGTAATGGCTGGAGGGGAGAAGGCGGGGGGGGGGGGGGGGTCTGCATGCTAGGCAGCTGCAAACCACTAAACAGCAGGCCCCCCCCTTCCTGCCCATCCCCCATGCCACACTTCTACCTGCTTACACCCATCCTATGCCTGAGAGCTATTGTGAAGAACTGGGCTTAATGTTCAGAACTTCTAGAGAAATTACCATATTTATGTTTACAGTCTGTAATGGCTGTGGATTAAAATAGCAAAAATCTTTAAAGCCAAAGCCCTTGCAGGTAAAGACAGCAGAACTGAGGAGAGCATCTTTACATGCATATCACCTTAAGGGACAGGTGATATGTTGGAGGCAATGCTGGAGGAGGAGCTGTAAGACCTGAGACTCTAGAAGATACCCGTGGGAAGCTGTTTAAGGTGAGGTTGACTCTATCAACAGCTCATGATGTAAGGATGTAATCAGCTCGCAACCTCCCAAGAGATGATAAAAAGCAGGAAACTGGGCTCACAGAACTGTAATTACATGGAGAACACAGCCTACAGAACCCAGGAGAATGTGAGAAAAGTGAGCTGCACTTTGCCTGGCCATGTGTAGCCACAAGATGGAAGCCAACAGGGTCCCCAAAGGCCAAGCTATGGAGCACTAGGAGCCATGGGAGGGTGGGTGGTCCTATCTCTCCTGAAGAAGGGTGGAGTCAGAGAAAGATCTAGAACAGTGGTTCTCAACCTTCCTAATGTCGTGACCCTGTAATACAGTTCCTCATGATGTGGTGACCCCCATAACATTATTTTCGTTGCTACTTCATAATTGTCATTTTGCTACTGTTATGAATCGTCATGTAAATATCTGATATGTGTTTTCCAATGGTCTTAGGCGACCCCTGTGAAAGGGTCGTTCGACCCCCAAGGGGGTCGCAACCCACAGATTGAGAACTGCTGATCTAAAGCCAGCTTGTCCAACCTGTGGCCCACCGGCCGCATACGGCCCAGGACTGCTTTGAAGGTGGCCAACTCAAATTCGTAAACTTTCTTAAAACATTACGAAAATTATGCAGACCTGGTTTTAGCTCATCAGCTATTTTTAGTGTTATGTCCCAACACAATTCTTCCAATGTGGCCCAGGGAAGCCAAAAGGTTGGACACCCCTGATAAAGCAATTGATCTAGCCTCTTTCTCCTCCATTGTGTCTGTGACACCAATTCACAGAACATAAAACTTCCCATTTTTAAATGAAAAAAAAAAAAGGACTATTTTTTAAAATCTCTTTTTTCTATTCCTTCTTTCTTCATACCAACATAAGCAAGAACCACACCGATGAGACCTGGAAGGTGAAGACTGGGAGGAAGAAGAGAGCCGATGTGTTCAGAGGAGCCTGACTCCTCCCGAATCTTAGTTTCTCAGACATGGAAGCAGCCTGTTCACAGCCGGGGCCTCTGCTTTCTCCCCTTCCCTCCCCCTGAGCTCCCCCAGCAGAAGCTGCTCCTGGCTCTTGTAAAAGTAGTCTTTGTTCTTGGAGTTCAACCAGCAAGGGCTTCAAATTTCCATTACATCCACAACTCTAAACTCCTCCTACACCACCTTCCTGACCTCAGGCTAAAGAAAGAAAAAACCTGGTGTTAAACATCCCGGGCTGAGAAACTAAAACCTCTTCTCAAGAGATCGCCTATAAGGAGACCCTCCAGAATTCTCTCCAGAAAGCAGGTATGATCCTCAGAGAATCACAAACTGCCATAAAGATAAGCATGGGGCAAAGCTCACTTTAGTGAAGGTTTCAGGGGTAACTGTCCCAGAGTGAAAAATACAGAAATGGGGGCAACAAGACACGAGACCTTGGTCTAGTCAGTGGATGAGCACATCTAAAGAAAGGTTCAGGGATACTGTGGATGGAGGTGTGGGGTGTGGCCAGCAAAGAGCAGAGAAAAATCAGGGTTCGTATTATAAAAGCAAGTCTGGAAGTATGAAATTCAGAGGTCACAGGAGCTAGGGACAGGTGGGATGAATATCCCTCCATCTCTCCATCCATCTTGCTTTCCAAAAAACCTAGTTCCTAATGTGGTTTCTAGTTCCCTAGATAATGGGGAGATGTTGGATGGAGAATACAAACATTCAGATACCAGACAAGGAAGGAATGGATGGCCCCTTAATAAACCAGGCTGATCCCAAGTGTCTCATCAACCTCTGACTGTCCTGGTAAAATACAAGGTGTGATTAAAAAAAATATTGTGACTTTAAATAAAACAAATTTGTTACAGTAAAAGACACATTCCCATTAACGCCCTCACAGCCCTCCCCCTCGCTCAGTTACACGTACCCCACCGTTCCTGCCGCTTTCCGAAGCCGTTCTGGAAGTCCTTTCACGAGTGTCTTTATTTAGTTGTACTATGGTGGCTTTCTCGGTGTCCTGAATCGATTCAAAACATGTACCTTTCGTGGTTATTTTGACTTGGGAAGAGCCAGAAGTCCCACAGTGCCAGATCCGGTGAATACGGTGGACGAGGACACACCGTCATGTTTTTATTAGGCAGAAACTGCTGTGCGAGACGCGATGTGTGACCTGAATCGATTCAGGACATGGAGGCAGCCACGACGGCGCAACTACAGACACTCACGAAAGAGGACTTCCAGAACGGCTTCCGGAAGTGGCAGGAATGGTGTGTTCCAAGTGACAGGGATTAATGGCGACCTGTCTTTTACTGTAATAATTTTTTTAAAATTTAATAAACATTCACCGTATTTTTTTTTATACCTGTATGTGTCTAGAATGTAAACAGTTAACAGGCATCTGTATCCTGATCTCCAGTGTAGAATCTAAGGAACGAGAACTCAAATCTGTTGTCTCCGTATTCTCACATCTAATTAATCCACCCCAATAAAGTCACTAGGTGAACTGGAGCTCCTGGTGGAAAGCCGGCTGACCTCACCTTAGTCACAACACTCACACACTGCTTGCCAGGCTCCACCTTCTGCACTCATAAATCCTATAGACACAATGAAAACAAAGTCTTAAAACCCGTATTATTATTATTATTATTATTATTATTATTATTAACTTGTGGGTTCCCCACCAGATACACAAGGGTGCCAAAAAATGTATATGCATTTTACAAAAGGAAAAAAACTGTATTAAAATTGTAATATTCAATATATGCTGATAACAAAAGATAAATACAAGTCACATTTGACTTTTTGTTTTGTTTTGTTTTTGTTTTTTTGTGGTTCCCTGGCTGGGAATCGAACCCAGGCCGCGGCGTTGAGAGCGCTGAAGCCTTAGCTACACCACCAGGGACCCCCACCCATTTGACTTCTGTAATTACAAGAGGTGCTCTAAGTGGATGCCACCAGTATCTATGTAATAATAGATAACATTTCTTAAAATGCACGCACATTGCTTTGGTATAGCTGAGGACAAGGGAGAATGACTGAAGTGTATGTAAGAAGTCTGGCTGAGCTCATCGTCTGGCAAGATCCACCTCAGTTAGGGCCGAGAGGGACATCTAACATGAAGCAGTTCTGAGCCAGGACTCCTGGGTGGGATGCACTGGTAGAAGGGAAAGAGTTCCAGGAAAAGGGTCTTGTCGGGATGACAGGTTCCACAAAGAGCAGGCAAGGCCTGGATGGTGACAGCATTAACAAGATGTGCAGGGAGGCAGGCTCTAAAAAGGGTTAAGGATTTGTTCTCCACCTCCTATTTCCAATCCTCCATTTCTCCCATTCAGTTCTCAGCCAGGAAACATCTCTAGAATTAAACAGCCTTTTCTTTTTCTTCTTGCACAGGCCCCATGTTGAAGAAAGGCTCTGTGCCCACCTTGGGACGGGGAGACCTGCTTTTGATGTTCCTCAGGAAAATTTAAACAAAGGTTCCAAATACAGCTCAAAGTCCTAGACTGGGAATGACACAAAAGGCAAAAAGAGGCTGCCGCAAGGAGGGGCCCCATGCCATTCTGACCGTGGTGCTGGATTCTCCATCAAAGACGTTCCAGGGTCCCAGGTGGAAGGCACCCTGGATTCCTGTCAGGAAGCTATGCAAGGGTACGTTCTTGTACAGAATCTCACCAACATTATTTTTGGCTCTGCTAACACTGTTTTTGGTTTAAAAAAAAAAAATCAATAAATTAAGCAAAGAAGGTCACCTCACATCCAGGCTGGACTAAAGGCCTTTGCCTGTACCAAGCCAAGAAGCTATATTCTGCTGGACACATAACACGCTTTCATGTGATTCTTCCTTGGGGGGAGGGGGGTGGGGCAGCAGTGCCCAGGAGGCTTTGCTATGCGAGAGTCCATGTTGCTAAGCTACCAGAAGTCACTGTGGTGAGGGAACACCCAGGGATTCCGGGGGTGGTGGGGGGACCTCAGCAGGAGAAAGGGAAGAGGGGACAGGAAGCCAAGTCCCAATTATAATGACTTCTAAGGCTCTTAAGGGAAATTGCTGGGTCCCTGAAAGTTTCAGTTCTAGTGAGTGAATCAAAATTCTTTCTAGTGATCTTGAAATGATAGGACATAAAGAAGGTATACAAATAATAGCTCTTACTCCTCTGGATGCTTTGAATCCTGACCCAAATCAAAAGGAAGAATGCCTTGATCTCATTCTATTATTTATCCTAACATTTTTGCTTGATAATCTGGGTACAACAAACTTTTTATCTAGTAGGAGCTCAACAGATGCTTGTGACTGGACTGGCCAGTCCTCTCCCAGGAAAGAGCCCACATGGTGAAGAACAGGGACACAGGAGGGGCACAGAGTTCTGCAGTAACAGGGTGACTCGAGGAGTGTGATGCAGGAAGCTGTCATCAGATGTGCTTGTCACCAAAGTCGACAAGAATACCTCTTCCGCACCACATATTATTTGGAGATTTTCCAAATCCAGGCCTTTTCAGTCCTTTACTCCTTCCACCAAAATCCCACAGCTTACTTCTCCCAGGTGAAGAGGCCAAGAAAAGAATCTGTTTTATTTGTCAGAACTAGCCATAAGGTAAACAAATACAAAGGAAGTGTGTGCTAGCCAATTAAACAGAAATGCAGGCTCCTGGCAGACACATGACCCAGTTTTTTCCATTCACTGGATGTAAGTAAGTCCCATTATTTGAGATGGCTTCTTTGGCTTTGGGGAAAAAAAGAGAAAGGTTTTCCATGTGTTTCTACAGCCTTCTCTACATCCTTTTTCCTAAGAAAAAGCACAATTTCCATTTAGCCCAATTCCTATTCAACAGAAAGGAAGTATGTAGAGTGGAAAGAACTTGGACTTTGGTGTCACAGAGGCCTGGGTTTGAATTTGATTCCTTGTTCTATTACAACCCATAACTCATAAAGACAAAGCAAGCATATTGAACCTCTCCAAGCCTCAGTTCCCTCATCTGTAAAACAGGGAGGTCTGTAACGATTACATAGGTTTCTAAGACAACGAGAAGAGATAATCCATGTTCAAGAAAATATCTGGTACATAGTCGTGTGCTCAGTAAATGTTCCTTTGACTTCAACTTGGGTCCATACTACAACTAAGAGATGCAGTGCAAGTAGGTGGAGAAAAGGACAGAAAACTGAGCTTAAGGAGGTTTTAATGGAAAAAAGAAAAAGAAAAATCCATTTCTTAGAATAGGGTAGGTGAAAGTTCAGCAAGATTTAAAAAATTCCAAAAAACTAGGCTGTTCTGAGGTCTTCAGACAAATGCTATTATCAATCATAATGAAAAAAAACAACACAGCTGGGATGGGATGTCAGAGGAATTTCTAGATACATTGGAATTTATACAAACACGGACTGATCCACTCAAAATTCCAGACTAACACACACACACACACACCCTCAAAAACAAGAACCAGAAAGTTGGGAGCTTTTCTAAGTCTTAGAACACAAAGAGAAAGCACCATAGCCTGAGGTAATAAAGTCTTGATTCTGGTCAGGAATCTCAGCTCTACCACCCACCAACCATGAGATCTTGAGCTTCTTGGAGGATTCAGGGACAAGGCAGAGCATTAGCATGTTAAATGCTTAATAAGCAGTGAAGTTACTGTTGTTGCCACAGACTGAACAGCGCTAAGTCCTGACACCTGGAGTGAGTGATTCTGCAATTCAAGTCAAAGCCAAGACTTTAGGAAGGTGGAGAGAAATGATACATGCAGATAGAGAAATCCTTGGGGATTGGAGAATACAAAATAGGTGTGAAGCCTGGGTTTCGAGTTTAAGGCCATGGATACTTCAGAGCCCATGGATACTTCTTATACTCCAGAGTGAGGAACGAAGCACCAGAATGCTTTGTTTCCTCTCTGCCTGGACTTGTCCTACAAAATGTACCCCCATTTAGAAGGACCGTGCAGAACATGGCAAGTTCAAGACCCCTGCCATTAGTCTAAAGAAAAACGCCCCACACCCAAGGCCCAAACTTACGAAGACATTAAATTCAAAACAACACAAGTCAGCACCTCATGTGTAAAGGATCTTAATTAAACAGTGTCAAAAAGGCAAATGTGAACTCAGTGTCTGGACCTACTTATTATGAAATAAACTTGATTAAAAACAAATCCCTTTTAAGAAGAGGAAAGAACCCAGCACATCAAACGCTGTTCTCAATTAGCCCTTTTCCTCTGAACTTCACAAAGTACCAGCAGGTGGGAGATAATTAAAGTTTTAATAAAACTTGTTTTACATGCCTCAGTTGGAACCTTTTTGTTCTGCAAAGCTTTTCCCTCTGCAGCCCCAAGATGTGCCCACAAAGGAAGGTATTTTTCAAAGGATCATTTTCTTCCCGTGACATTTGAGGTTTTATGAGTTCAGGAAGCTGAAGGTAGAGGACCTAAATTATGAAAAGGAATTGTATCTCTTTATCCATATTTATATTCTAGAAGGGAGTGAGTCTGGTTTTTGGATTCCCCTCCATGTCTATCAGGAATAAAGTCCTTGCTCTCATTTGCTAAGACTTTTGGAGCAAGAATGATGCAAGCTGCACCACCCATTTCATGAGTAGGGGCCTCCCCTTTGCATGACTGCTGACTTTTACAAAGCTTGTGTTTTTCCCCTATAAATCTCTAGTCTTTAAAAACAGTCAACTTGTAGTTTACCACCCCTACCCAAAACCTTTCCATCCACATAAGCCCTTTCCATAAAAATCCTACTTCTTGGGCAGTTTTTAATTGATTATGTCTTCAACAGTATGTGCTACAGAATGCTGGCGTCTCAAAGGCTAACGGTAGTCTATTGCAGATGTAATTCACAAAGACACTCTAAGTCAAGACAAGGACAACCATCTTCCTCATCAGAAAAGAAACCGAGGCAGTGAGAAAATACCTACATTGCTTAAACACAGGGGACCTGAACCCAAGACTTGGGCTTTTCGTCCTGGATGGATCAGAGATTGTATATAATCTGAGAGTGATCGAAGCTAGCTAGCCCCACCATGCACAACCTGATAATTACAATTTTTGGCATTTTAATTGAACTCAGATATTAATGGTAAGGGAAAGTGGGGAGACAGAAGACGGTATGTGGGAACTGTCTATACTTCTGCCAAATTTTCTGTAAACCTAAAACTGCTCTAAAAATTAGCTTATTAATTTAAGAAAAAGTGTCCAGACACTGTGATATGTCCCTATAGGGAAAACTGCTCCAATTGAGAACCATTGCGTAGAGGACAATCCAAGTCCCGGGCAATGAAGTGCTCTCCCTGCTTTCCTGAGCTCATCGGTCCAGCTGTATCAGGTCACACTTCTGGATGGAGGGTGGAAAAGATGAGTTTTCTCTGAACATGGCCTGTGGGGACTCCTCTAGAGGACAATCTTACGGGAGAAACTGAGGAACCCTGTTTCTTAGGAAAATCTAGGCAGAGGCTGAACAAAGGGACCCAATCCTCCTGTCCTGGCCTCAGAGCCAGAGCCTTGGCTACTACACTGTCTTTGGTAAGGCTGCCCTCCTTGCTTTTTACCTTTTTCTCAGGCTGAGCGGCCTGAGGTAGGTAGGAGTAGGGAGCATTGGGCTTCCAGGAGCCTGGCCTGCGCCTCCCTCCCACCTGGGGTCGTCCACGTGGTGGCTTCTACAGCCCTGCCTCGTGTGTTATGATCTGTCTACCGGCTCTGACAGAGTTAGGATGCAGACAGGGGCCCACGAATACCATCCCCTGCTTTGTATGACGTTTGCTAACATATTCCTTTCTGCCAGAATTCACACCTGAGACGTGACAATGTAAAGTTTAAACCCATTTGGCAGAGAGTGGTGCATACACACACACACACACACACACACACACACACACGAAACGTAGGCAAACCCAGGCCCCCTCTGCAGTGCTAAGGTTTCTCTCAAGTCCAGGCTCCCCCTTTCACCTGTGGTCTGATTTCCTTCCTCTTTCCTCCTTTCCCTTCACACTCCTTTCCTTTACAGTTTATCCTCTCTGCAAGAAAAAGGAAGAAAAGAGCCTCCCCAAAGCAGCAGAAAAAGGAGAGGTGATAATCCATAAATCTGGAGAAGCACTCTGGGGTGTACGAGCATGACAAAGCTAGGTGTGAGGACACATGAGTGATTAAACACCATTCTGAAGTTGCTGAAATAATACTTGCCAGCTCAAGAAGACCTAACCTTTTCCAATACCACTGACTGTGCTCTATGTTCTCTATTTCCCACCAGGTTGATCCTCTGGGTAAAAGGGGCCTTGAATTGTTCCTACACCTCCCAGGGTGGTTGGGAGGATTAAGTAGGATTGTGGGCATGTCGCACTTAACCTGCTTTCAGCTATTGTCTTTAATTGCATTTTGACTTCACTTTTAACTAAATCTAAATATTTATTAAGCTATCCAGTCCCCTCACTTCTCATCTCATAACCCTAGCTCAGGGAAGTTTCTGTGGTATTGACATGTGTTTTTAGAGAGAGCGAGCTGTTCCTGGTAATAGGACCTTCTTATCCTGTTCAAAACTGCCTCAAACTCTCTACTAACAGACATTTCAACCTGTGATGGTCTCTGAGGCGATAAAAAGGACTAAGCAGCCCTGGCCACCAAAACCGACCAAGGATCAACCACGTGCACGGGCCCACTCAACAACTCACTCCATTTCTCGCTTGCTTCATACCACAGTGAATATTTGCCCTTTTTAAAAAACCCGTCCCCCCCGCTTATGCCTTACCGATTAAATAATACCTCTCAGAGAAACACTGCCCCAACAGATAAACACAGGATCTATAGTGGGAACTCCAGCACGCCCACAATAGTGCCACTGTCACACATGCATGAGCTTTCGTGAAAGCAAGGGATTGGCAGCCGAGGGCTGCCGTGCCCAGGAAAATTATTTCCTGTGGGAAGAAAGAAAACAACCTTCAGCTTCTGGCAGGTCCCGGGCAAGCCCAAGCCAGGCTCGCTGGGGAACCTGCCGGCTCGGCCTTTGGGAAAGGGAAGCGGAGGTACCAAACAAGGGCCGTTCCCGTTGGTGAAAGGCCCGCGGGGGAAAGCAGCCGAGGGAGACTCCGTGCTGCAGCACCGGGGAAGCAAAGCCACCATGCGCTGCCTGACACGACTCAGGGGCAATCAGGGAGCAAGATGGGTTCTGCGGCTGAAAGAAAACAGGGAAACGCGATTTCTTTCTGAAAGCAGCTTCCGGGGTCAGGTGCGTTTTCATCCGATCGGTCAGATTTCGAAAGGCAACCGCTTAAAGGTAATGAGGGAAGGAAGAGGCTGAGCAGCCTCACTGACATCCTGCATGTCCCGCTATTACTGAAAGGAAATGGAGAAATTATGGACAGCACAACCTATTAGCTTCATACTGCCCAGTCCCAGGGGGATCAGCAAAGACTTCCTCAATACAGTGTGCTCTTCAGCTCGGTGTTAAATGAATTCCTGGTTCAGGATTATTTCAGGATGACATCACATTGTGCGCCCACCGCGCTCGGTGTATTGAGCAGGCCGGAGAATATTTAATTCTCAAACAACTCCCGACCCACTGCTACCCCTTTCTCCCCCCTGGCTACTCATCTTTGCCGTTACTGCAGCCCCGGCCCCAGCCTCCCAGGTGGTTCTTCCCTAGCTCAAGGGGGGCTGCCCAATGCATTGTGGAAGGTTTAGAGCACTAAGGTGATGTTGTGACAAAGATCCCCTTAGGGACAAAATTACCCCCTGTTGAGAACCACTGTCCTAGTCCTATGAGTTGTGCCATTTGGGAAACAAATTCCCCTTCCCTCTCCACTGCCCAGAACCATCTTCTAACTCCTACTCTGCTGTTAGGAACCAGTTTGGATGTCACCCCCTCTGGAAAACTACTCTGACACTCCCCCGCCCCCAGCCTTCTCCCAGCACCCAACGGGCAGAGGTGGGACTCCTCCTCCTCTGTGTGCCCAACTGCCCTGTGCTAGCTTTTCTCCTGGCACCTATGCTACCATATCACGATTGTTTCCTTACTCCCTTTAATAATACATCGGTCCATTAATTAGTTCAACAAATACTGAGGCACTGGGTACAGAAAATATGACTATGACGAAGACAGGTGGGTTCCTGCTCTCATGGGCTCACATTCTGGTGATGGAAGAGTTGGCAATAATCAATAATAAACAGGAAAATGGCAGATATTAGTAAGAGCTGTAAAGAAACTATAGCTGCTCCCACCCCCACCCCCACCCCCGCAAGGAGACTTAGCTCCTTGAGAGCAGAGTCTGCTTTATTCATCACTGTAGCTGTAGGGGTTAGCAATGAACCTTAAAATAAAACAAAACAAAAAGATAACAAACAAACAAAAAAAAGGAAGAAAGAAAGAAAGAAATTAAGCACTTTCTTCTTTTCCCTCCAGACATATGCCATTTTCTGCTCTCTGTCGTGGAGATTTAGGTACAGGGGTTCTCTCCTGGCAGACAGCAGGCTTCTAGAAAGGAGGATCCTACCAATTTATAACTTTTACAGAGAAAAAAAAGTCAGGGGGTTTTTGTTAAATGATTTGCCTCAAGCTGTAGTTTTTAACACTAAAATTTCACTAAAGACATAGCCAAAATGCTTATGAGAAGAGACAAACGTTTTATAGTTGGGGAAACTGAGGCTCAGAAAAAAGCCAGTAAACTGGACTCCTGGCTCCAAAATCCAAGCTCTTCTGCACCACACATCGCTGCTCGTTGTAGAAACAGACAGGCACGAGTCAAGCAGAAACTTCAGGAGGAAATCTCTTTCCTCACAGAAGGCTGCTGGCAGACCATGGCCAGCATTTAAGATCCTCCCTGGGTGGGAAGGGGGAGGTGGTGAGTTTATTTACAGGCTAAAGGGATCCACTAGTTCAAGGAGAAGAAAAATGAATGACATTAATTTTTCACATTTTTACCACTGGGACTGGGCCTCAACTTTAGCACTTTATTAGCAAGGCCAAAAATCACTCAAAAGCTAACGCCTACAAAGATGAGAGCCAAACATTTCTGCCTTTTTTCTTTTCAAGGAAAGAAAGGTTTGCAATATTTAAAAGCGCAAGCTCGTTCTGCACAGATGTTGAAAATGAGCCAATTCATTGGGCTGGAAGCACCTTCTGGGGCAGGCTAGTTCCGAGGGACGGGCACAGACTTCAGGAAGACAGGTCTGCGTTCTAATTTCCATCCATGTAGCCTCTCTAAATGTGGGGGTTTGGAGGGAGGAGGTATGCTATCTAAGCTAAATGGGATAACTACCTGGCACAGAAGTGGATAATTACACAGCGTTAGGGGACACTTACCCACTTACCCAAGGGACACTTCTCTTTTTGCAGTTTATGCCAGGGAAGAACCTCAGCCTGGGAAACAAAAGACTGATTTCGCCTCCCAGCTCTGCTCCAACTCCATGTGACTCCAGTAGAGCAGACGCTCCGTTAACCAGAACTGAAGCGACTAGCAAAATCTCAAGCAACCAGAAACAGGTTGCCAGATGCTTGAGAGTGTCGGTTGCTTGAGTTCCAATTAATGGAGAGTCTACATACATTTATCGGCATCTACCAATCCCCATGGGGGTCAGTTAACTGAGTCCACTGTACTTAACTACTCTGATCTCAGCTTCCTCGCTGGCACCTACCTCAAGACAAAAGTAATAGGATTAAAGGACACTGTGTCGTTTAAAACCAGCACAGTGTCTGGCAAGTTGCAGGCACCCAATAAATGTTAGCTAAATCTGAATCGACTGCAATTTGTCCTGTAAACACTCATCATGAAAGTTCCCCTCAATCTGCTGTTTAAACATGGCCTAATGCAGTTCCATCTGTCCGTCAGCTGAACAGCAAAAGTAGTCTGCACTTCCAGCCCTCCGCGGTCATCTCCCAAAAATACCCCGGGGTGCTTACTGCAGCTGGTGAGTCAAGACTGAACCTGAAACCAAAAGAAAGTATTACTGTTGTCCATCCACCTCTCCCTAATCTTATCTATTATTCACTGTTCCCACTCATACAAAGAACAAATGTCTATCCTTTATCCCTGACATAAATCAATGTTAGCTCTATCATTCTTAGAAACTGTAAAGGGAATAGGAAAGAACATTTTAACTTCAGTATCAAGGTCTGATATCCACGACCTTTACACAGAAGGTGTCAGGATGAGAATGTCTCCCTGAAGCTGAAAAACCACGGGGAAGGGCCTAAGCATAGCGCATAGAGGGAGGTGTGGGTTGATTACGGAGCCAGCAGTGACAAAAAACAATGGCACACAGAAAGGTGCTTCCTCACGGGGCTGTCTTGCCCTGTCCCGCCCCGCCAAAGAGTGAGCAGAGAAGACTATTTAAAGTTAGGTGTCATTCAGTGGCAATGCCACAGGCTTTCCAGGACTCATTTGCTTTCCCATAAAACTGTTTACAAACAAGTGAGAGAGGGCGTGAAGGGAAGTGATGCAGAGACAAACACCACTATATGCTTGTCTCTCCTATCATTTCAACGTATGGTGCTGCTATCCAAAAGAGTTCAGCATGAGGAATCACAGTAACAGCAGCACCAAAAGCAGCTAACAGTACTAGGTGCTTACAGCTTCCACTCTGCCACAAGTTTTATACTAAATGAGCATTAGTTCATTTAGTACGCATGACAACTCTTTGTGTATTATTATCTCCATTTCCCAGATGGAACACTAAGGTTCAGAGAGGCTAGGAAACCTGCCCAAAGTCATTCAACCCATAAGTGGAATGTCTAATTCCACAGCCAGAGAGCCTGATATCTATCTTAATTCAAAGATCAGAATAACTCCCTCCTGGAGTAACCCCTGCAGAGCCCCCACCCCACTCCCACATCCAGGTTCTTAATAGAAATTCATGTTCCTTTGTGGGAAAAATCACTAGTCTGTGGACAAGGAGGAGTTAAGGCCACAGTTGCAAACTTAGAACTCAGAGTTTTCTCAGTTTTGTGGGCTGAAGTCAGACTTGTAGCATTAACTTTAATGTAAATTTTTTTGGAGGTGATTCATGTAGAATTCCTGCCAAGAATTTTAATAATCAGACTGAATTAGACCAAACTCTGTCAGTACATGCCTAACAACATCTGCTGATTTAACAGTTATCCTGGAAGCCCCGCAAAGCCTGGAGGAGGGCTGGCGGAGCAGGCTGTGTGCGGGCACCATCAGATGAGAAAGACACCTGTGGGCCGCCCGCGACATCTGCCTTCCAGCCAATCAACAGCTGGCTCCGCTTTTATAATATCCCATAGCCACCAGGGACGAAGGGAAGGGACACAAGTCAGAAAAGGCTCATAAAAGAAAACCCTTTCCCAACAGTTTCCTTTCTACTGCAAGCTGAGGACTATGAAGTGTTCTGTGTAACGTGGTGATTTTCAGCCCTTTTGGCTGCTCTGACTCAATACATGCCCATCAGTAACAGGGACCCACACACATGGCGGTATTTCTTTAAGGGGAAGGGGAGGGGGTGGGAGAATCCAAGTGTTTACTCCCCACCCTTCAAAGATTCAGACTTTTAAAGGGTGGGGACTTGCACAGTTTGGCAAAGCCCCAGGAGAATCTGTTTCCCATCTTCCTCTCCTCTTCTCTCCCAGTCACACACAAGCACATACACACACATGTGCGCTCCACAGAAATTCATACTCTCACACTCACAGTACCCCAAAAAGTACAGTGCCAATGGAGCACGCCTCTCCTGAGAAGTGGTGTCATTAAAACCACAGAAATTATATTAAAATTATAAAACAACTTATAAGCTTCTTAAAGTAGTTTTCAAAACAGAAAGGGAAGTTTAGGTCAACCGCACAGTCCTCCCAAACGGGGGCATTGTTATATGCCAGAATGGCAGTAAAATATAAAGGCATATTATTTGTGTAAGACACAAATTATGCTATTGCAAACCATGAAAAATGGTTTTACCCATTGCTATCCAATAGAAATATAATGTGAGCCACATAAATAATTTTAAATTTCCTAATAGTCACATGAAAAAGGTAAAAAGAGACAGGTGAAATTAATCTTAATGTAGTTTAACTCAATATATCCAAAATATTATTATTTCAACATAAATCAATGTAAACAATTATAAATAGGGCATTTAACCTTATTTTTTTCATACTTAGTCACTGAAATCCAGTGTGTATTTTAAATATAGCACACCTCAGTTTGCATAGCCATACTTGAAGTGCTCAATAGCCACACGAAACTGGTGGCCACGATATGAACTACATAGTTCTAGGAGTTGGTACAGTGTAACTAAGAAAGATTCAGCATTCTGGGTTATTTCTAATTTGTGTATTTCTAAATGACTGGCCTGTAAATAATGAATACATACTATGTTTTAACAGGAAAAAACATTTAAGTTCATGCTTGCCCATTTACTAGTGGCGAGTAAATGGCTCTGGGCAAGTAATTTCACCCTTCTTGAGCTTCAGCTTCCTCAAATGTAAATAGAGATGAAAAAAATGCCAGTACAACTTCTCTTACAGGGCTGTTGTAAGGAGCATATGCTATAATGCATATGAAAGTGTTTTGTACAATGACATGCAAATGCTAATCACTGTTATAACAGCACTTGTAAGAGAACAGATCATTCTTGCAGATCAACAACAGCATTCTTCTCTTCAGTTTATAAACATTCTGCACACAGCTGCCTTCCTTCCTGGAGGCATCTAAATAGTAAGAAATGCATATCCACAATCCTCTAGCACTGTTATCAGAAGCTATAAACCTACTTTACAAGAAAGAATCACTTTTAAGACTCTATCCCATCACAATTTCCAAGTGATAAACTATTTTGTTGAATAGGTATTTTGTTAAAATGATGACCTTGTTTTAAAAACAGGAAGAAATCACTGATCAGCACATTCTAGAGGGAACTAGCTTTGCCGCCAAGAAAATGACACACAAAAAACATACGTTCTGAACTAGTGAACAAAGGTAGAGAACATATACCTCCTCACCCCATCCATCCACCCACCCTCCCCACCTCGTTCCCTTTCTTCCAGGTTTCTGCCTCTTAGGAGTTTTCACAAATTACCTGTGAATTTGGGTGGTTAGAAACAATCAGTATTTTAAGATTGAGAAGAGAGATGTCTAAATATTTCTTGATAGCTGAACAAAAGACCTTCTAGACGCCCCTCCCCACCCCAACCTGTACCGATAAGAAGACAAAAATGCAAGCCTTGAATAGTGATTAAGAAAGTAGTAATTATTTTATGAAGACTGACTTATATAAAGAGAAACCAGAGAAAGCTTTCATCTTCAAAAATTAACTGTAGGCAGAGAACAAATCATTGTTTCCAAAGGCCACGTGAGGTGCCTGGCATTAGCACCCTTTAGACACAGACTCTAACTAACCCTGGCAGCGGTCATGAAGACCACTGATGACAGGATCCTCCCTTTGTAGCTGAGTCATAAATGCATCAGGTCTCTGAGATCCAGATTATGTCTAAGACCAGCCTTTCCCAAAGTGTGTTCCACACAATGTTTCCAGGCATTTCATGAAGAGAAAGGAGGAACAGGCAGGAGCTCCACAACCAAATCAGTTTTGGAAAATCTTGGGCCCACACAAAGTTCACCAGGTTCTCCTCCTGCTCAGAGACTTTAATATGGTGGTATTCTGGGGGGACAGGGGAATTTGACCGTGGACTGAATATTTTTTCAGATATCAGATCTCGAGTTGACATAAGTGTATCTTCAGACACTTCCGCGTTCATAAATGGTCATAAAATACACTGAGTGGCAGAAGTTCTCTCCTGAAACTAGTTGAATATCTACTATGCTTTTATACTTGTTGAGCTGCACATCAAAACTGACCCACAACAGTGCTAGGCTCAGCACTGTATGATGTAAGAGGCTCAGCAGTACCTGGCCCATCTACCTGGGATTTCTCTGTTCTACCTTCCCCGCTTCCCTCACTAGAGATACCTGTGGACCCTAATCAAAGGCATCTCTGTTTTGTACCTAAAGGTATCAATATAATGGGTGTCACCATTCTGAAACAAAATATAATCATAGTAACTTTTATTGTCCTAACTGAGTGGTTCACAGAGCTCACTCAGAGTAGGGATGCACGACAAAAGAAGAATGATTTCAATTCTGACCCCTGATTTTTCTCCTCTAGAGCCCAATTTGGCTGTTTCAAAAACCTACATTCGACCTGTCTGGCCTGAAGTCATTATGGTTAAATCTGAATAGTGCATGGCAGCGGTTCCCCAACAAGGGCCCTTGGAGAGGGTCTTGGGGTCATTACAAAGGTCCTTCCCTCCATATGACCACCCCAAATTGTCTGCAGACCCAAAACTCAAAAGTACAACTGCTATTATATGAGGGAGTCCATAAAACCTTTTGATGTTAAAAAGAGATCCTCATGTTTTAGCAAACGGGAAACCAAGACTAGTACTTATTATATCCCCTGCCAGTAATCTGTCCTACTAGCAGGAGAAGAACGTATCTTGATATCTTCTTTTAAGTTACAGATAAATTAAAAGATAAAAACAAACAAAAGAAACCACTTTGGTTTTGTTTCTCAGCTTTAAATCTCATACAACATGGCAAAATTTGAAGTTACAAATGCTCATAAACCTAAACATCGCACAACTGTCCTCCCCAGGAGATACCGGTGTGCCTTTAGAATAAAGTCTCAATAAAACATTTTAACAGACCTGCACTGATTGGAAAAACAATAAAGCCACCAAAACTATGATGACCTTTGACTATTTACAAAAGACAGCATTTCTTTATTTCTGCTGGAGTTCTGCAAGGGATGAAAAAACAGAGGTTTTATAAACTTGTGTTCCAAAGGAAACAAATCTTAAAGAACTACTGTAAGTGATACTATCTTATAAACTAGACTAATGGGGAATGGTATGCAATAAATAATATATCTTAAGAAAATTAGCAAGTGAGATCTCCATTAATATCTATTTCTATCTACTATGGGTATTAATTTTTAAATCATCATGAAATACTTCTAACATAAAGGCAATTTATTTGCCAGGACAAAATCTTAAAAGTCATTTTACCCATTCATAGTGAAGAGTTCATGAAGACCTACAAAAGCAACTGCTTTTTCTACTAAAAGTTCTATCCAGTTCTAAGTTGAAGCAACACGTCACACCTTTTAAATCAAACAGTCTGTGACTTAAATTCTAATCTTTATAACTCACATAGAGAGATGATAAAATGTTTTCCAAATGCTGTGGGATTTTTTTTTTAAGCTCCCAATACATAATACTGTCTTTTTTATATATGTATAAAGAATTTATCATCAGTTCCAAGTTAGAGTTCAATTGCAGCAAATGCTCAGAACTGAAGACTTAAAAAAAAAAAAAAAACAACCAAAAAACAACATACTTTCTATATATACAGCATTATTGCTTCGATGAATTAATGCCAACAAATGTGGTCAGTATTGTTTCCAGATTCTTAAAGCAATTGTACTCACTGTACAATTGGCCCAATCCAGTCTGTCCTTGATTACTTAATTTTCAGTCATTTGCAAACCCAAAAGTGAAAAAGGAGAGGTATTTGAGCCACTTCATTCGGCAGTAGAACAAGTAATGTGGGCACAGACTTTCTCACACAGGTCTTCGCAATAAAAAACACGCTGTAGAAAGAACTGCCTCCCTAAATAGAAAATTCACTCCCTAGATGAAGAAGCCTTAGGGGGGATGGTTTTCATTTGGGGGGGGAGGGGAGTGGTAGAGAACATGGACTTTCAGAAAGATTCCTTTTTGTTACAGCTTATCTTTTTTTAGCTTTTTTTTTTTTTAAGTATCCTTTGCTGATTAACTCCATTCTGTCTCTTCTCTCAAAGAACTCCAAGTTCCCACAATACATATGTATTCAATTTTATTGCTTTGCACTTGATATATTGCTTTATAACTGTTCAAGGCATTTTTGGTGAACATTATGTTTGTGTCTCCCAAACTACACTCTAAGCTTCTTAACGATAAAAACCAAGCCCTGCCTCCACCCTGGGAATTTCTGCAGCAAGCCTACAAATTAATTCTGGTTAAATGACATCTTCACAATAGTTCAATTTTCCAGCTAGCAACGATCTGTTTCTCCATTAATGCAAGTCTTTTTTTTTTTTTAATGTCTAACCAAAATTGTTTAGTTTTCTATAAAAACTAAAAAACAAAATATGCACAGTAAAAAAACTTCAAACTCCCCCAGATTCAGTCTCACCCTCAGAGGTAACCACACCCCTTGGCAGTTTCTTATGTAGTCTCCATAAAATATTCATGTATGTGCATATTTACATAAGCATAAATATCATCTCTCTCTGCCCACTTGCTTTTAAAAATCTGGACCAGTTATCAACTTATTATCCCTTATCTGGGAAAGGAAAAATATTTAAAGGAAACAGATCCATTTTTGTAGATCAGGCAATGAAGGGTGAATTTGGAGGTGAAAGATAATAAATGTTTACTGGGCACAGAAGCTAAATATATGCACAGACTACAAATCTTTTCAATAGCTGAGCAGTATTCCATTCTGTGGATATACCATAATTTATTTAACTTGTCTTTTACTCAGTCACTTAGATTGTTCCACATTTTAACTGCAATATTGCTAGAATGAATACCTCTGTACGGACATCTTCATTTCTATTTGTAAATTCTGTTAGATAAATTCCTACAAATTGAATTGGCAGGTCAAAGACTGTATGTGCTTTAATTTTGAGTGACATTGCCAAAGAAACTGCATCCATTAACATTCCCTCTAACCACATGATTGCCTGTTTCTCCACACTCTTACCAACACTGTATGTTAGCAAATGTTTTTTCTGCCAGTCTAATAGTGACATATCACATTTTATCAACTGCACTTCTGTCCTTATAAGTGGCATCAGGTATCTTTATGTTTATAAACATGTTTATATTCCTTTCTGTTTAAATTCTTTACTCAAATTGATTTTAAGAGGTCTCTATGCATTAAGAAAAAAAATCACCCTTTATGTGTTGGAAATATCTTTTCCCAGACTATGGTCTGTCATTTGACCTGGTATTTTTGAACTGCATAGAAGTTTTATATTAGAGTCATCTCCTTTATATTCACCAATAAAATTTAGCTTAATTTTCTGAACAAGAATTTATGTTTATGTCCTTTTAAGAGTGGTGAATTTAGACAGAAAAATTAACAACTAGTCACCAAAAATCCTTCCCCTGAATTTGTGAGAATTCGGGAGAGCAAATAGCTGTTAACCAAATTCCTGCCAGCACCTGATGGTGCAATTCATTGAAATGACATCTGCAGATTGTTGGAAAGACACATTTTCTCCTTTTGTTTGAAAAGTCCATATGCTTGTCAGTTCTCCAGAGTCCAACAACCATTGTTGCCTCTTTTGCTTAGCTCTTTCAAACAGAAGTGATTACAGATGAAGATTCTGGCCCTTGCCCTGCCACAGCAAAGACTCTTCAACACAACACCCAGTTTCTTTGCTAGGTCAATAGGCAAAGAACAGACATTTGGTCAGTTTCCCAGAGAGACTATGACCCAACACAGACCAAAGGAAAAAGAAATGATAACAAGGCAGGTTCTCCAAGTACCTACTAAAGTAATCCCCAGGCAATGAACAAATGACTGATGTTCTCACAGATAAGTATTTCTCTCCTGGTACCTTCTTCTTATCCTTCGCAGTAAAAGAACAGAGAAAAATGAAGTAGGAAAAAAACATTAAAAAATGATTTCTCTCTTCACCTCCACTGGCATAAAGTCACTTATGTTATGGCAAAGACATTAACTCTAATAAAATGGTGTGTTCTCCCAAATTTCAGGGAAGATTTTAACTGTATTCTATTGGATTTTACTGCATTCCATTTATGCTTGGAATCCGAACATGATGGTATCAAATAATGTGTCTGTAAGTGGGATACCCAATAATAATCAATGTGCTACCTCGATGATAAGCAAAGATTCTTTGTAGGGGTTTATTTACTTAACAAACCCCATACAAATGTTTATTTCTTGAATACCTGTCTCATGTCTGGATCTGTAGATACAGATCCCTTCCCTTCTAGAAATACACAGTCTAACCAGAAACTGAAACACATAAAAGTAATCTGCTTTACGCCTGTTCACGGAAGAATGTGCCAAGTGCTAAAAAAGAACACAGGGAGCATAATCAGTCAGACTGCAAGTCGGGGGGAACCTCGGCTAGGGAGAGTGTGCACTACTCCAAAGAGAAGCTTGGAGATACAAAGGAAAGTGATGGGAAAAGAAGTGAACTAAGGGTTCATAAAGGGAGAAGGAAGATTTAAGGGGTCGGAAGGTGAACCCCGAGATAGTAGTGGAAAGCCTGAAAACACATACAGAGGTTTGCAATTGATGGAGCAAGCAAGATTCCCAGAGGGTACAGGAATATAAACAATCCAACAAATATTTACTAAACGCTCCCTTGTACCAGCGTCAGACTAGATGCAGACAAAAGATGATTAACAAACACTTGCTTCTAACCTTCGAGGAGCTCACAGTCCACTATGTGAGGTAATTAACTCAACATGCACGTCATTAGAGAAAGAGTCTTATGACACGGGAAGTACAAAGTACTGGCAAGTACATGGGGGGCACACCTCAGCCATGTTTGGGAGATGCGGATTTCCCGGAGGGTCTGTAAGTGTGTGGCGTCAAGAGCAGAGGCAGAGAAAAGAAGCAGGATGAATAAAAATACTAAAGGGGGTGGGGTGATACAAAGGAACTCGTATTGGAAAAAGAGGATTTTGTACTTGAGAATAGGTGAGATTATGATTAGAACCTTCAAAGTAAGGAAAAGGCAAAATTCTGGATGACCTCTATGAATTGTTTCTAAGAAAGGAATAAAAGTGAGAATGAATTAGTTCGCTGCTTATCACTCACCAGCTTTGGTGCAAGAACTAAGAAAGAATACAACAAGGATGTCCTGGAGCTGGAAACTTGGCAGACCCCACAAAGCAAGGGTGACAGTTTCAGAGACCAGGAAGCACAAGACGAAAATGGGTGCTTCAGGGAACCGAGATGGAATTTCTAGGGTCCCCTCACAACATCTTCCCCCCTCGTCCCTACAGTTTGGGTCTCCAAACAATCAGCCCTGTTTTTATTCTACACGCAGTTTTAAACCACATTTTGAAAAGGCACTTCGTGAAAGGGAAAGATTGGGAGAAAAATACTGAAGCTCTTAAGAGCTTCTGTCCAGCTGCCAAAGCATTGTTTTAGTCAAATGTCAAATGAAAAGGGAGAAACGAAATGATGATTTTATTTGAATTGCTTCCAATGAAAAGTAACCTCCAGTGAAACACTGGGGCCGTTTTGGTGGAAATCCTGGCATGTCGACAACAGCAATGGAAGGAGAAAATTGCATCTTCCAGAAAACACAGTATCAAATAGGAAAAACCACAAGGAGTGATGTGCTTTCAGGTTCCTGTGGTCAGGATCCATTTTATTCTTTTTTTCTTCATCCTGATGAAAATGAAATTATTTTAAACATAGTTCTCCCTGATAGGGAGCTTTTGGAAATGATTAAAGGTCAAATCCCTTCTTTTAAGTAAAATTAATATATTAAATTCCAAATTTTACTGAACTAAAAGTAAGAATAAAAACAAATATAAATATATTCCAAAACTTTGAAATTAAGAAGATTTCAGGATGTAGTTAAGTGATGGTCCCTCCTGATGAAATATGAAATAGCACCCCAGTTGGATTAGCTACTGTAAATATCCAAGGAATCAAAGTTCTAACTGTTTAGGGATTCCAGGGATCCTGTAACACAGAAGTCAATATTATGGGTAAACCGAGGAATGAAAAGAAAAGATGGGGCAGTGTTTTTGGAGCTGTGAAACTACCACAAAATGTTCAGAGCCTTAACGTTATGCTCGTAAATTACAGCAGTCAACAGGCCTCTGGGTCAGTGGTTCCCAACCTTTTCCACTTGTGCAGCCCTTTCAAGCCCAATTCTGTAAATTGTAACCCTTGTTTTAAAAACAGCTGTTTTTAAATACAGACACTTTTGTTCAGTGCCTTATCTTAAGGTAAAATAGTGAAAATGAGATAATGAGTTAAGAAAACAAAATTACTACTCTTGAAGTACAAACCACAAATTTAATTTTACAATATTTGTAACACAGTTAAGTTTGATGATGATCAAGTATTTAACAAACTTTTAATTCATTATTAATAATATTTGTGTTACCTGAAAAGTCTACTAATTGTTATGCAGATCACTAGCCAATTGGAACATTCTTTGTGAGATCACTGAGCTTGCTTTGAAGCACTTCGTTTCTTGAAATCAGGCTCAAAAGATCCAAGACACAGCCTTAAATTTACACTTGCACTACGTTTATTGTGGTACTTACTTTAATGAAGGTGTAAGAAGAAAAAGATCTCTCTACTAGTTCAGTATCAGTAAATGGCAAGAGATATTTGAGTGCTTTCTCACTGAGCTATTTGTATTCCTCACTGGCATCTACCCAAAAGGTAATAAGATGCTTTCTTTTAAAATAAGAATTTAAAGAAGAATTGATTGGAAGTTCAATTAACTGCTCTTTTTCACTGACTGACAGTTTAGCTTCTCTGAAGATTTGTGTGTGTGTGTGTGTGTGTGTGTGTGTGTGTGGTTCCCTGGCTGGGAGAATTCTTCATTGAAGGGATCTGCAATTCAGTTGTTTTCTTTTCCACATGGAGGGAAGTACTTATAAAAGGACACTTTAGGACCTTCCAAGTGACTTACAATATTCTCTCTCATGTTTTGGGATAGGTGCAAGTCATTCTCAGGTAAGAAGTTGTACCAAAAACTTGAGGCTGACCTCTTTCAAAACATGCTTTCCAAAAGTCCAGTTTTTTAATCACTGACTCAATTTTGTTGGTTACTTTGAACATAGTGATTGAGTGTTTTGAAGTCCCAAGTTGAGTTTATTATGTCTAGAAAAATATCTGATAAATATGCAAGACTTTGAAGCTAATTACTGTTCTGAAACTTTTGACCAAGAGGGAAATGATGGTCTTCAAAAACTACCTGGACTTCATGTCTAAGTTCAAACATCATTGTAACCTTGTAAGTACTTTGCCACAAGATAGCCACCTTACCTCCATGTGCAAAAGTAGTGTGCTGTGAATGCTGTTCATTTCTTCCCAAAGTACTTTAAGGATTCTGAAGTTTCATAGTTGTGACTTAATAAAATTTACAACTTTTACAGCCTCATCAAGAACATCTTTCAGGTCACTAGGAAGAGGCTTGGATGCAAGACTTTGTCTATGAATGCAGTAGTGTCTCTATGATACATGGGGAGCTACTTCTTTAATTTGATGGCATAGGCCTATAAAACAACCTGCCATGTCTCTGTCAGTGCATCCACCACAACAATTCGACCAACTAAATGTCCTTTTCAATGAAATAACCACTGACTGCACTAAAAGTATCTTCACCTGTGGTACGCTCTGTCAATGGGTAACAAAGCAACAGGTTTTCTCTATTTCATTTCCTACCAAGTACCTTGCGATGATGAGAAAAACAGATAAATAAGCAACATCTACACTTTCATCAACCTGGATGGAAAGAATTTACTTTTTCCAATTCTATCTACTACTATAACTTCAACATCGTCAGACATTTCCTGAATTCATTGAGACACTGTATTGTTTGAAAAAGAGGGAGTATTGATTTTGCAGATATGTTCGTCCCCAAACATACAAAACACAGTATCCTTAATACAAGGAGAGATGAATTCTTCAGCTATGGTGTGGTTTTTACCACATTTAGCTATGCGATAAGTGATATGGTGTGAAGCCTCAACTGCATTCTCATTGTCTTTCTTTCCTGACATCATGTATGAAGTAAGAGCTGGACACTTTTCTAAGTGCCAAAAATAATGTATTTCTTTGTTTGTATACATAGGATGTTTAATTTCTAAATGTCGCATGAGTAGAGAAGTTCTCATACACCTGTTGGATAATATTTCCCCACACACAACACAGAAAGGCTTAGGACAGTTATCATCCCCTATAAATGAAAACCCATATTTAAAATACTCTTCAGAGTATTTCCTTTTCTTCTGTGTAGTAGTATCTCAGGCACACACCTTTTTACTATCTCCCAGTGTGGGTATACTCATAGCTGAGAACACATGTTGTAAAGTACTTGGAGATGGGTTATAATCCACATCAAGTTTTGGTTTTTTAACTTCTTATTTTCAACCACTGATCCCATAACTGACTTGCTTTAAAAAACATCACTGACAATAATAACTGAAACTATGTTAAACATTAAATAAAAAAACGACTTGAAAAGAATCACAATTAAAGACAACGCACTTACTTTTACTCAGACAATAACTAAAGTGACCAGTCTGGCTATAGATGTATTCATACATTTGGGAAAATTCTAGAAACGTCCCAAATGAATTATTCTGCAGCTGTGCGTCATGACTGGTAGAAGAGCAGTTTAGGGGAAGGGCTCTGAGCCACATCCCACTAATCATCATTCCCTAATGGGATCTAATTTTGAATCCCTAATGGGATCTAATTTTGAAGTATCTCCATTAATGATGATTCAAACTTAACATTTATTGTTCCATCACTAATGTTTTGCATTTTACTTTGTTTTTTTACCATTACTGATTAATTTTCACATATCTGAACAGCCCCCCAAAATAAATAAATGAATGAATGAATGAGTGAGTGAATGAATGAATGAATGAGCACCCCAGCACATGCCCCCAGTGGTATGCTTACCACGGCTTGGGAACCAATGCTCTAGGTTAATCACCATCTTAGCCTCTCTCTCTCCCTTTCTTTGAATGTTTCACTATTTATTCTTCCTTTTTCTCCAACTTCACTGAGTTACAACAAATAAAATTGTATATAATTTTAGGTGTGCCATGTGATTTGATATACTCATACATATACATTGTGAAATGATTAACACAATCAAGCTAATTAGTACATCCATCACTTCACATGGCTACCATTTTTGTGTTTACGTAGTAAGAACACTTAAGATCTACTGTCTTAATAAATTTCAAATACATAATACAGCAGTATTAATTACAGTCACCATGCCTTATATTAGAGCCATTCCTTAGACATTTTCTAACCAAGCTGAAGGCAGATATTTTCAGTAGAACTTTATCCTTATTTATTAATCATGCTCTTTAGACTCTCGCTATGTGACCTGCTCTGTTTCACATGCTGGAGTTACAAATCCAATAGGCTTTACTTCTGATAAGCTGCTTATTCATGTGTGAACAAAGGGATGAGCTGCTGTGTGTCTGGGACACTTTTACTCATGAACTGAAGGTCAAGCCTCAGGGGCCACCTTGTCATTTGTGGCAACTGTCCCTGACCCTCCGTATTCCTTCTCAACCTGCGCCCACTCTGATCATGCTGCCATCTCTTTTCTGACCCTTGTCTTCATTTTGTATTTCACACCTACCCCTTGAACTTAGCACTGGCACCTGTGGGTAACTTGGCTTGGCAGTCTACACTCCCTCAAGGACTTGGCTCAGACCCACTTCACCATCTCAGCCCAATTCAGACTGCCCACCCGAGGCAGAAGTTCCTGCCCCAGTCAACCAGCTCTGGAAGAGGGCACAGCGTGTATCACGGGAGCACTGGGAGAAGCAGCTGACGCTCTCTAGGAAGGCTTTGCAGAGGAGGTGATGGCTAAGTCGTGTCTCACAGGATGAGCAGAGTAGAGAAAGGTGGGAAGAGCATTCCAAACAAAGGGACAGCATGTAAGTGAAGAAAACGCATGTGTTTTGTAGTCGATTTTGTGGACAAGAATCCCTAGCAGGTAATAATAAAATGTTTCCTGAGTGCCTACTTTATGGGAGGTGCATGGCCCAGTACAGGGCACGTAACAGAAACTCATTAAGTATTTGTGGAATAAACACAAGATGGGCTTCATTTAAAAAGTGAAGTGTGTGTGTAAATCACAAAATAGCTCAGAATATTATCCTCCTAGAAGTACCAAAAAAAGAGAGAGAAAAAAAAAGCCAGAAAATTGAGTATCACCTCTCCCAAGATCACATAGCTCTTTCCTTCTGTAATCACAGAATGACAAATGAGGCTGCGCAAGGCCAGGTCCTCTGTGCCAGAAACAGAGCCACAGAACCCTTGGGCCCAGAGGGATCTGGTCTTCATTAAGGTTATTTTCCTCTGTTACATTCAGTTTGGAGGGAAAATGAAGGAGGATCTAAAAGGAAACTGGAGGAGCCCAAGTAAGGAGCATTAGGGAGTTCTGTCACAGCACGTCATTAACTCTGTGAACTGCATTCTGGGAGCCCATCATTCCTGACTCCGTTTTGGCTACTGCGTAACGATTCGCTTCAGTTCAAATCACCTTCTGTCTTAGTTTCTTGACTTAAAAAGGACTTGGTTGAACGTTTGGTGAATTTAAGGACTCAGATAACAAAACAAGTTAAATCAAGTTTGCACAGCCTCTTTCCTTATTCAAAATGCTTTGGGGATGATTATTCCAATTAAATCACTTTTGGTTACAGAGTTCTGTCAAGGGTATGAGAATTCCTTAATAATTCTAAGAAGCTATTGAATGTGAGCATTGTTGACAACGATGAGAAAGCTCTATAATCTCAGCAGGATTGGAACTTCAATTAATGCAGCCAGTTTTGTGAAGACTAAATCCCTTTCTACATACCTACTTTTATTGTGGGTTATAGTCTGTGTCCCCGCAGGCCGCACTCATTGAAATCCCAGCATTCATCGCATTTGGCCCTCAAATGGGAATGGCGTCCGTCAGCATTTATGAGGTAGTACATAGCTCGGAAGGCAAGTAACAAGTGGGAAAATAATGTTGGAAAGGAATCTGGAAAATTCACCTAGGTGCAAAGCAGTCCGGATAGAAAACACCTGAAAACACCCTCCATTCCATCTTGGCAGCCCACACTGGCGTGTGAGCTCATCTGGCTCTACATACCTCTCTCTGCTCATCCTAAAAGTGATACTCACTAACCTCCAGACCATGGAAACCATGTACCCCTGGCTCTCTCTGCCCCAACTCCCTGCTAGTATACTGGGTGTCTGCATCACCTGTCTAGGTTGAACACCCAGTTCCAGAACCTCCTCTCTGCTAAGGACCTTCAACACCAACTCACTTTAGCAGGGCAACATTCTGGATCTTAAACACCCTAATAATACCTGGAAATTCAAAACTGCAAATGTAGAACCTGCTTCCTGTACTTTCATCTCCCCCAATCAGCTAACCTTTTTGGCCTTGGGGAGTCTGGCACATCTTATGATAGGTCAAATTCAACCTAGGAAGCCAAATTACCCATATGGCTATCTTCTTAGCACCTAAGAACACCTAGGCCGCACTAGAATCTGATTTCACAACCCACCGGTGTCTGTAAAAGCCCCAGCCTTGGCACAGTCTATTATCCCAATTTTTCCAAGATTCCCAGTCCCAGTGTCCAGCTCCTTCCCCAAGTGACCGGCCCTGACCAGCTCCCTCAGATCTGCAGTGCCCTCCCAGGCTCTCCACCCATATCCAGGGTCAGTCTCATCAATTATACTGATTGGCAGCAGGTACTATATTCTCAGCTAGCTCTTGATTTGCAATGGCTAATCTATTCTGCAGTTCCTTGCCTTCCAAGGCAGCCAAAGGACTCCACCGCCCGGGAATCCTTTCCGTGATTCTCTTTCAGCTCCCTTACTGGTGCCCACAGCAGCCATTTCAAAAGTTTACCTCGTCTTCTACCCCATAACCATTCACTCTCAACAATCCTCTCTCATCTGTACCAGGAAAACAGAGGGCATGCAGTCAGAACTCTTCCAGTCTCTCCTTCCTTTTTTCCATCCTCAACTCCTTCCTCCAATCTCAGAGATTGGTAGCCCACCTCCCACCCCCAGCTCTTCCACCTGTGCTCTTACTGTTATCCCAAACCTACCACTTAAATGCTATGTGATCCTTACAAGCTATGTAACCTCAAGGTGACTCAGTCTTCTCATCTGTAGACCACAGAGAAGAGCATCGATTTCACAGACTGGTAGTGAAGATTGTGGGGGACCAGACACACACACACACACACACAAAGCAGCCAGAATAGTGACTGGAATGTACACAAGAGTGTTTCCTTTTAGTACTTCTTTTCTTTCTCC
>PVJL010004176.1:0-70485 GCA_004026885.1 Lyroderma lyra
AATGAAACTACAACATATCAGAATTACTGGGACACAGCTTAAGAAGTAATAAGAGGAAAATTTATATCATTATAGGCTTATCTTAAAAAACAAGAAAAATCACAAGTAAACACCTTAACATCCCATCTTAAAGAACTAGAAAAAGAAGAGTAGACAAAACCCAAAGTCAGCAGAAGAAAAGAAATAATAAAAACTAAAACAAAGCTAAACCAATTAGAGAACAGAAGGACAATAGAAGAAATTAATATTACAAAGAGCTGGTTCTTTGAGAAAATCAACAAAATTGACAAACTCCTGGCTAGACTAATCAAAGGACAAAAGGAAAGGACACAAATATCCAAAATTAGAAATGAAAGGGGAGAAATTACCACTGCCACAGAAGTACAGGATTATAAGAAGATAATTATGAAGGACTTTATTTCACTAAATTTAACAACCCAGAAGAAACGCACAAGTTTCTAGAAACTTATACCCTACCTAGGCTGAACCAAGAAGAACTAGATAATAAATAGTAAAGAGATTGGTCTAAACAGACCAATCAATAGTAAAGAGATTGAAATGGCTATCCACAATCTCCCTAAAGGCAAAAGCCCCAGATGAGATGGTCTCACCAATGAGTTCTACCAAGCATTCAAAGAAGTAACACCTATCCTCCTCAGACTCTTCCAAAAAACTGAAGAGGAAGCAATACTTCCTAACTCATTCTATGAGGCCAACAGTACCCTAATACTAAAACCTGGTAAAGACAACACAAAAAAAGAAAACTATAGACCAATACCTGTGACGAACACAGATGCAAAAATCCTAAACAAAATACTAGCAAATAGAATACAACAATGCATCGAAAAGGTTATATATCATGATCAAGGGGGATTCATCTCAGGAGCACAGGGGATGGTTCAACATACAAAAATCAATCAATGTGATACAGCACATAAACCAAATCAAAGATAAAGATCATATGTTCATATCAATTGATGCAGAAAAAGCATTTGACAAGATACATCCATTTATGATCAAAACACTGAATAAAACAGATAAAGAAGGAAAGTATCTTAACATAATAAAGGCCATATATGACAAACCCTTAGCTAACATTATACTGAATGGGGAAAAGCTAAAGCCTATCTCCCTAAAATCAGGAACAAGACAGGGATGCCCCCTGTCACTACTGCTATTCAATATAGTACTAGAAATTCTAGCCATAGCAATCAGGCAAGAGAAAGGAATAAAAGGTATCCAAATTGGGAAAAAATAGGTCAAATTGTCACTATTTGCAGATGACATGATTCTTTATATAGAATATTCCAAAGACTCCACCAGAAAACTATTAGAAACAACAAACGAATACAGTAAAGTCACAGGATAAAACATCAATGTACAAACATCAACAACATTCCTATATACAAACAACGAATCTTCAGAAAAAGAAATGAGGGAAGGAGTCAATTCCTTTTGCTACCACAATAAAAAGAATTAACTTAATTTAATTATTAAATACCTGGGAATTAACTTAACAAAAAACATGGAAGACTTATACATGGAAAACTATAAGACACTTTTGAAAGACATCAAAACAGACACAAAGAAATAGAAAGATATACCCTGTTCATGGATAGGAAGAATTAACATTGTTAAAAATGGCCAGTTTGCCCAAAGCAATTTACAGGTTTAATGAAATACCTACCAAAATCCCATAATCATACTTGCACAAAAATAGATAAAAGAATTATCAGATTTATATGGAACCATAAAAGACCTTAAATTGCCAAAGCAATGTTACATAAAAAGAATAAGGCTGGTGGTATTACACTCCCTGACTTCAATTTATATTACAAAACATCAATAATCAAAACAGCTTGGTACTGGCAGAAAAACAGAAATGTAGACCAATGGAACAGAACTGAAAACTCAGAAATAAATCCACAAATTTATGGACAAATGATTTTTGATAAAAGAGAAAAAAATTTGCATGGGGTGGTAATGGGAAAGCTGGAAAAACATATATAAAAGAATGAATCTGAAAAAATTGAACTCTCACCATATACAAAAATTAACTCTAAATGGATTAAAGACCTTTATATAAGACCTGAAACAATAAACTGTATAGAAGAAGACATTGGTACTAAACTTATAGACCTAGGGCTCAAGGAAGACGTCATGAACCTGACAAAGGCAAGGGAAGTAAAAGCAAAAATAAATGAATGGGACTATATCAAACTAAAAAGCTTCTGCACAGCAAAAGAAAACATCAACAAGGCAAAGAGACAGCCAACTGAATGGGAGAAAATATTTGCACCTGATAAGGATCTAATATCTAAAATATACAAAGAACTAATATGCTTAACAATGAAGAAACAAACAACCCAATTAAAAAGTGGGCAGAATAACTAAACAGACACTTCTCACATGAAGACATACAAATGGCCAGCAGACATATGAAAAAATGCTCATCCTCATTAGCTATCAGGGAAATGCAAATCAAAACCACAATGAGATACCACCTCACCCCTGTTAGAATGGCTGTTATCAACAAGACAAGGAATAACAAGTGCTGGAGAGGATGTGGAGAAAAAGGAACTCTGGCACACTGCTGGTGGGAGTGCAAACTGGTACAACCACTGTGGAAGGCAGTGTGGAGGTTCCTCAGAAAATTGCAAATGGGGTTACCATATGACCCAGCAATCCCCTGTCTGGGGATCTACCCAAAGACTTGAAAACCTTTGTCCGCAAAGACCTATGTACCCCAATGTTCATTGCAGCGCTGTTCACAGTGGCCAAAACATGGAAACAACCAAAGTGCCCTGTGACAGATGACTGGATAAAGAAGCTGTGATACATATACACAATGGAATATTACTCAGCTGTAAGAAAAGATGAAATATTGCCTTTACAACAAAATGGAAGGACCCAGAGATCATCATTCTAAGTGAAATAAGCCAGACAGAAAAAAACAAAAACTGTTTCACTTCATTCATATGTGGAATATAAAACTGAAAGCAACAAAGAAAAAACAAACAAACAAATAACCCATGGACACAATCAATAGTTTAATGTTTATTTGGGGACAAGTAAGGAGGGGATGGGAGAAGGGGGAGGGGGTGGGAGAGGAGGGAGGGGGAGCTAAATATATGGTGATGGAAAGAAAACTCACTGGTTGGTGAACTTATACAACAAGCTGATGATGCACTGTAGAACAGTACACCTGGAACCTATGTAATTCTTGCTAACCAATGTCACCCTAATAAGTCTAACAATAAAAAAAGTCTGGAAGATAAAAATATATATTTTATTATATATTGACATACAATATATGTAATATATAGATATAGATGTAATTTTAGTATCATAAGAGATTAACATTTTTTTTATTCAACATGTTTGTCTACCATTCATACCAGGTAACTTCCTAAATATTATTCTTGAAATATAGAGTATCATTATTAATCCATTATTCTATAACTTTAGTCTCTTATTGTATAGCTAGCAAGCTTATGAGGTAGCGACATCCATTCAAAGTAGCCAAGTTACTTATTTGTAAAGGTTTGTTTTGTTTTGTTTTGTTTTATAAGCATGTGTGAAGAATGGAAATTACCCTTCTGGGAAGACTAAAATTTGAAAGACTTCCTCTGCTCTCTGCCAGTGGTTCATCAATCAGTTCCTCACAATGAACAGGCAGTATGGGTCAGTTTCAAATATACTGTCAACTGCATGTTATTCTGGTTCTTTTAGAAGAGTCATTTTGAAGAAATCTTTCTCATTCTCTAAATATTAATAGTAAAGATCTAACAAATTATGTAAACTACTCCTTTAGGCTGAAAAACCTTAACAACAAAATATGAATCTTTGTCAATGAATAATGCTTTAAAATAGTTTCCTGCTTCCTGATTAATATTAAACTTAACTGTTTTAATAGTAAAAAATTTGAGAATAAAATAAATAGGCTTAAAATGTCCCATCCCTTAAATATTCTTTTGTCATAAACCCAGTGCTTGAGTAATACTGTGTTGTGGTTGAAACATGCCTCCCAGAAAGATATGTTCAAGTCCCAATCCCTGGTACCTTTGAATGTGATCTTATTTGGAAATAGGATCTTTGCTGATGTAATCAGTCAAAATGAGGTCATGTTGGATTAAGGTGTCGGTGTCCTGATAAAAAGAGGGAAACCTGGACACATAGAGGGAATATGTCATGTGACTACAAGACTATAAGAAGGAATGCCAAGGATTGCTCATAACTACCAGAAGCTAGGAGAGAGACATGGAACAGATTGTCCCTCACTACCTCCAGACACCTTATAGATACTTGATTTGGGACTTGTGCTTCCAAAGCTATGAGAGAAAAATTTCCATTGTTTTAAGTCACCCAGTTTGTGTTAATTTGTTAAGGCAGCCCTGAAAAACTAAGACACATGGTCACATGCTTGTACTTCAGTCATGAAATTATGAAGTAAGAAACACCCTTTGAAGGTTGACAGTGCCGAACTCAGAGCAGTACATGATAGTCTAAAGCGCAGAGAAATAAAGCCGAAGGATTCTCTCTGCATCGAAGATGGCTTCAAAGCCTAGCATGTAAATGTTTGCCTAATATAATTTTATTTGATGAAATGAAATATTTAAATTTTATATTAAAAAGATGTCATGGCAACCAGACTTTGAAAAATGACAAATGGATACAAGTTTTAGATTTTTAAAAATACATATAAAGAGCAATGAATTTCTTTTGCTAATTTTCTAATATTCATTCTTGTATGAAAGTTTTACTAATCTTGATGTCAAGCACAATCACTTGTGAAATAACTACTTTTCACAGTTTTTACTTTTGTATTAAACTTTCCTTTTTTCTTCACACATAGTAATGCTTAATTCTTATTGGGCTCTTTCATTCCATCTCTTTCATTGGGCAATCTTTTCCTGATTTTGAATTGTCTGTTTACTTTATAGATCTCATCTCTCATATGAAAAGATGGAAATTCGTCTTTCTCAAAATATGATCATCCAAATAACTGTAGTAATTGCACAGAGAATAAAAAGTCATTGTGACATAAAAGTATTAATGAAGTAAACACCTCTAAAATGAATTCCCACTCAAACATCTTTCCCAACTTAATTCCTTCTCATCAGCATTAAAACCCTTGCCTTCAGTCTCTCATTGGTCATGAAATGTGTCTGTCCAATAACATATGGCAAACACAATGCAAATATAATGTAAATATTTGAAAAGTACATTATAGTCTTACAAAGATTTACTTTGCTATATTGTTATCTACCTGACTTTTAGTTTTACAGGAGTGTAAATGCTTTGAAAGCCTCTTGGTACAAGAGAACACATAGAGAAAACAAATTGTATTTTCCAAAAATAGCTGCAACATTATTTCCATTTACACATGGTTTTCCAGAATACAGCCACTTCTTCAACAAAATGTGGTTCTTTACCTAGTATCCTTAAATTTTGAGCTGCCATGTAAGGAAACATGGGTGCCTTGAAACTGCCATGCTGAAGAGACCATGCCAAAAGAATTAAGAACCAGTGAGATCCTCAGAGGACAGCAGTATAAATTGTTCCAGCCCCCAGCTGTTAGAGTCTTCCAAGCCCATGAACCAGACAAGTGAACGAGCCTTTGGATGTCTATAGTCTCAGCCACCATCTGACTGAAACTCTGTCAGAAACCCAAAGAACCACTGAGTGGTACCCAATCAATCCCAGAACGTGACAGTAATAAAATGACTGTTGTTCATTTAAGCCATTAAGTTTGGCTGGTTTGTTATGCAGCAATAGAAAACCAACAGGTTTGATAGTTGGAAGTAAGAGTGCTGCTATAACAAAACCTAAAATATGTGGTACGTAGCTTTGGGATCAGGCTACAAGCAACAGTTGGGAGGGCCTTGAAGAAAACACTAATAGAAGCTGATAGTCTTCAAGGAGGCTTTTGGTGCCCATTTAAGGTAAGGTTAGAAAAATGTTATTGAATCAGAAAGAAAGGGAACCGTATTTTATAGTGGGATAATGTTTAGCAGCACTGTTGCCAGTGATGATGTTTTGAAAGGATAGGTTTTCCTAAGATTTCTAGGTAGCATGCTGTTAAGTGCCAACTAGTTTCTTTTAGCAGCATATGATAGTAGAGGAATTAAACACTTAATTTTCTTATCAATTTACTCTAGGGTAAACAATAAAGTCTGGCCCCCAAATGACAAGATTTTGCCAGTTTATAGAGACAGAAACCTTAAGAATCTATATGGAAATGGATCCCAAGATTTTGTGTCAGGTGGAAGGTATACAACATTGAATCAAACAAAAGTGGTGGCTATTCTCTGAAAGTCAAGAATGACAGTGGGTCCTGCTGCCAGTACACTGGGCTCTCTGAATTAAATGGAGCACATAGCACCCAAAGGTGCAGGAGGCCAAATAGCAGTAGTGCTCCAGCACCAGAACAAGGTGGTGTGGTACCAGGCTAAAAATCCTCGGACACAAATTTTTCTTTCAAAGTCTAATTACTCATAGTAAAACACACCCTATTGTGTTTGAAAAGCTTTAGAATCCACACATATTTGACTTTTCTCCCCATTCCACTTCTACTGCACACTCTAACAGCTATTTTTACTTTTAAGATTACCAGAGATGCAAGTTCATTCCTTATTTACTTTGGTTCTCAACAATTGTTGCTTCCTACATCCCATTCTAAAGTTTTTCTCTTGTTAGTTCTAATTTCTTAACTAAGAATACTTTTTTAAAATTACAAAATATGTGCCCATTATTTGGACAATCTGCACAGTAAAAAGTATATAAAGTTTTGTAAAATCATGTAAAAAAGGGTTGATATGAAATGAAACATGGAGAACATATCAGGAGACTTTCTTTTTTTATTGTTAAATTTATTGAGGTAACATTGATTAGTAAAAACTATATAGGTTCCAGGTATACAATTCTATAATACATCATCTATGTGTTGTATTACGTGTTCCTCATTCAGAGTCAGGTTTCTTTCCATCACCATATATTTGAGACTTTCTTCAAATATGGACTCATAAATGGTACAATAACTGGTTTTGATAACCCAATTAGGTCTTGACATTTCTTCTTACTTGTTTTAAGTCATATCACTTTGGCTATCTATTTTTCACACCAGTTCAGGAAATTAAAGCGTCAAAAAGTCTGAATTTTGGTTGTATTAGTTTAACAAAATATTTGCAATAGGTGAAAATTTTTTATCTAAAATAAAGGTTAAATTTAATAAAGAGCAACATAATTAGGCTAAGAAAATCAAAATAACTGTGAGAAAGATGTTTGGATTGACAGGACAATCCTTTGTAGCTGACTGTCACATGCACATGCGCACGAATGAAAACCGATCATTTTAACAGAAATTCAGGTTTTAGAGAAGGTTACAGTCTAAGTTCAATTGGCACTTATCATCCTGAAGTACTGTATTTTACTTCAAAAACAATATTTTATGAGAAACATTAAGCTAGAATTTGCTCGGAAGAGAGAGAGGGAAGATAAACTATCATACAAAGAATGGTTGGAAACATTCAAGTTGGTTTGAAAAATAGTGAGACCAAGTCACAGAACTTTAAATACATAAAAAGTTATTAAACAGTTCCTGAAGGGTTGTTTTAAGTATCTGAGGTACACAAGAAAAGCTCCTAGATTTTAAAAATACATGATATTAATAATTGTGGTTAAAAGGCTTAAAATAATTTTAAGAATTATAGAAATCAGAATCAGGACTAATTAAGTTGAAAAGAAACTAGATTTCTAATGTTCTAGCAATTTTAATTATCAAAAATAAAATATAATGCAGTGTGAGATAGTGAAATTGCTAATGCCAAGGGTTTTAATTTGAGGCTGAATGGCTACCTTCTTGAGATCTTAAAGGAAATTTTGCTATGAGTAGAAGCTGGGGCTATGAGACCTCAAATGGCATTTTCTTTTTTTGGTGGCGGGGCAGGGGTGGGGGGGAGGTGTGGTTCCCTGGCTGGGAATTGAACCCAGGCTGCGGCATTAAGAGCATCGAAGCCTAGCTACTATACCACCAGGGAACCCCCTTAAATGTTATTTTCACCTCCAGAGCAATGACTCAGATTTGCCATGTGCTGCCCTGACAACTATATTCATATTTCTCCTTTTTAAAAAAATTAAGTACTGTGGATCATAGGCAGTTCATTATGAAACAAACAAACAAACAAACAAAAACCATCGAGAATAGGATTATGGAGTTGTAGAAGACGTTAAAAATATAAACTGAGTCACTTATTGGGGAGACAAAAACCGTATCACATATTCATTATCAATTCTTGTCTATAAAAATTGTAATGGGGATGGGGAGGTGATAGAATTCATAACAATTCTGATGTTGGGACTTCTAATTATAGATAGTGTTTTGAAACAAAATAATAATGAAAATTAACCTAGTAAAGCAAAAATAGAAAATAAATTTAAGCATAAATTGCTTTTATATAAATTGAATGTATAGAAAAATTGACTTATAAAAGGTCAGTTGGAGTTATTATTAATTATAATATCAACTTTTAGTAAGTGTCTTTTTAAATTTTAACCAATCTAAGGGGTATGTGATGACATTTTATTGTGGTTTAATTAGTATTTCTTGGAGAACTAATTATGCTGAGCATCTTTTTATTTGCTACCTGGTGATTAGTGTATCTTCTCTGATGTGAAGTCTATACAAATCTTCTGTCCATTTTTTAAAAAAACTGGGTCCCTGTCTTCCTATTACTGAGTTCTAAGACTTCTTTATTGGATAAAATTCTTTTGTCTATATATGTTGCAAATATTTTTTTCTCAGTCTATTGTTTGCTTTTGTTCTCTTAATCGTGTCTTTCACAAATCAAACATTCTTAACTTTAATGAAGCCTAATTTATCACTTGTTTCCCTTTTATATTCTATGTTTTTGCAGTACAATTAGTTTGGTGTGTGTGTGTACATCCACAGGCATACATGGATTTACAGTTTTACATCCAATTCATATCTCAGCAGGAAGTAACCAGAGTAAAAATTTTCAACTTTGTAATTACCTTTTCTTGAATATAGCCTGCAATTTCTCAGGTTCTGTTTAAAAGTAAAGCCACTACTTTACACCATTTTTCTAAAGGACAATTTGTGGTTTCCATGGGAACATATATATCAGTAATAAGGCATTTAGAATGTTTCAAATACATTAACATGGCATTTCTTTTAATAAACAGAATTGATAGCCTAAACAGTTACTGCCCACCCAACATTTGAAATTGAGATTGTTACCTTCTGTAAAGTGCCAATGAATTTAAAATAGAGATCATTAAAACACGAATCATTTCTTTTTAAAGACCTCTAACAATTCTCATTCTTCCAAAGTTACTTATGTACATAAAATATTCTGCAGTTAGCAAGTTTTATATCTCATCTAATATTCATTATACTTAAAGCTACTGTAAAGATTTCAAAGTGTATTTTAAGCTTTAGTATCTGTGAGTAGTCAAATGGTAATAATTGTAAACCAACCATAAAACAATATATAATTTGCATTTTAAGAAGAAAATAAAGTGAAAAAAATTAAAGTAATTTTTACTTATTTTAAATTGCTTTCTATAAAGACTTAATAATGTCTGGAAATGGCAAAAGATCTTGAAATTAAAAGCAATGAAAATATGTATAGAATAGAGTCAGTTACTTTCAATATATGTGTTTTTAGTGACTTATTAGCTAACTCATCAATTATATAGTTAAATATTATACTCAGAATCACATTAAGATATCTATATAGAACAATTGATCCCAAGTAATGCCAATGTTATTTTTCAATCTACCACCCATATTACTTTCCCAGGGGGGGAAAGAGTCAAGAGATAGAACTGGAAGGGGCCTTAAAATTCAACTTTATTTCCAATGTAGAAGTGTCGCCTCTAACATACAACCAAGGACAACAACTGAGTCCTTTAAACAAGGCCAGTTAGAGCATTACCCTTGAGGTATCAGTACCATTATCAGACAGACCTAATTATTGGAAAGGTCTTTTTTATCCTTCGTATTCAAATCTATATTCCTATGAAAATCACCTTCTGGTTCTCACTCTGTTTTATAGGATTACAAATAAAAAATACACCCTTCCAATCAGTGGACAACAGGAAATCATCAGTGTGGAAAAAAGCAGATAAGCATTTTGATATTAGGATAATGATGGCTTAATAAAATGAGTTAGGAAGTATTGCCTCTTCTTCAATTTTTTGGAAGAGTTGGAGGAAGATAGGTATTAAATCATCTTTTAGAATTTGGTAGAATTTACTAATGAAGCCATTTGGTTCTGGACTTTTGCTTTTGGGGAGCTTTTGGGTGATTGTTTGAATTTCCTTACAATTGATCAGTCTAATTGGATTTTCCAGTTCTTTCTGGTGCAGTCTAGGAAGATTATATACGAGGGCTGTCTGGAAAAAATCGAGCCATAAATGCCTCTACTTTTCATATTACATGGCTGGATACTTTCCAGACAGCCCTTGTATTTCTAAGAACTTATTCATTTCTTCTAGGTTATTGAATTTGGTATCATATTAGTCTTTCACAGTATTCTTGTAAGATCCTTTGTATTTCTATGGTATCCATTACCCTGATACCAAAACCTGGTAAGGATAACACAAAAAAGAAAACTATAGACCAATATCTCTGATGAATACAAATGCAAAAATCTTAAATAAAATACTAGCAAATGAATACAGCTATATTCATGATCAAGGGAAGCACCCCATTCTGGGACTGCAAAGATGATTCATCATATGCAATTTGATCATTGTGATATACTGCATAAAGAAAATAAAGGATAAAAATCATATGATCATATCAATAAGTGCAGAAAAAGCATTTGACAGGATACGACATCCATTATTTTTAAAACACTTAATAAAATGGATGTAGAAGGAAAGTACCTCAACATAAAAAGACCATATATGACAACCCCTCAGCTAATATCATACTTAATGGTGAAAAACTGAAAGCTTTTCTTCTATGATCAGGAATAAGATAGGAATGTCCCCTCTCATTACTGTCATTCAACATAGAATTGGAAAGCCCTACCCAGAGCAATCAGGCAAGAGAAAGAAATAAAAGACATCCAAATTGGGAATCAAGAAGTCAAATTGTCATTTTTTGCAGATGACATGATTCTGTATATGAAAAACGTTAAGGACTACATAAAAAAATGATTAGAAACAATAACAAATACAGTAAAGTTGCAGGATACAAAAATCAATGTATAAAAATCCACTGTTTTACTATTTACTAAAAATGAAATTTCAGAAAATGAAAAAGAAGTAAAATTCTTTTTGCAATTGCAACAAAAAGAATAACATACCTAGAAATTAACAAAAAGATGTGAAGAACCTATACATTGGAAACTATAAGATGTAAATAAAAAAAATTAAAGAAGACACAAAGAAATGGAAAACTATTCTGCTCACTGATTAGAAGAATCAACATAGTTAAAATGGTCATATTATCCAAAGTAATGTATAACTTAATGCAGTTTTCATTGAAATCCCAAAAGCATGTTTTAAAGAAACAAGACAATAATATCATCAGATTTGTATGGAATTACAAAAGATCCCAAGTAGCCAAAGAAATCCTGTGAAAAAGAACAAGGTTGGAGGCATCACATTCTGTGACTTCAATTTATACCACAAAGTGACAATAATCAAAACAACGTAGTAATGGCAAAACAAACAAATAGACAAACAAAAAAGCAGACACACAGACCAGTGGAATAGAATTGAGAACCCAGAAATAAATCCACATATATTTGGGCAAATAATTTTTGACAAAGGAGCCAAAAACACACAATGGAGAAAAGAAAACCTCTTCAATAAATGGTGCTGGGAAAATTGAAAAGCCACATGTAAAAGAATAAAACTGGACTGATATCTATCACTAAATACCAAAATTAACTCAAAATGAATTAAAGACCTAAACATAAAACCTGAAATAATTAGTTCATTCAAACATGCTATCCTCGCATTTAAGAGGTTTCAACCTTAAAATTTTATTTTAATGAAAATGATGTTTCCAATTTCATTTAATACCTCTGAATACATTAAAAAATAATCAAAAGTGTGTTAAGCATTCAGTAAATCTGTTATTAATATTTTAACTTTATTTTAAATGTAATTGATTATTCATTTTTCTGGCTCTTCCTAGAAATAGCTTAGTCTGTTTTCTAATTATTTCACAATTTTGTGAAATACAAAATAAATTTAAAACATTAAATGATACAATGCATAGCAAATCACAAAAACATAACCCAAATTACCCTCCACCTCTTAAAGTTCTCCAAATAAGGTTAGTGTCTCCAATTATATTTGGAAAGTAACTATCACAACAAGTACTTTTACTATAGTTCATGTTGGTACATTTTATTCTAAATATCTATTCTTCTAATCAGCTTAGGAAGACTTTAGAAGAAAGTAAGACATAGGAGCCATTTAATTATGGGAAGAAAGTACTTTGAATTAGAAAAATTAGAAATGGAGAAAGAGATTATTATGGAATTAGAGAAAAGTCATGGGAATAAGGGTCAGAAGCACTAGGGAGGTCTCAGAAAAAGAGTCGTCTCAAAATTGGGGTAATGCACTTATATACATACTGACACTAGGGTACAAATATGTGAAATCAGGACCATCCTAAAAAGTCTAGGATATAGATTGCTGTACCAATACACGGGGATTCTTATAATAATTAATAGCCTTAGATAGTCTTCCTGTAGTATTTGTGTGTTGACAGGCAGTAACAGATACTACGGAATTAATCTCTATTAACCTTGATTATAAATATCTATTAATCTCTATTATTGCTCTCCAATGAGCAGTCAGGCACTATAACAGACATGGCGGCCTCACTGATAGTGCACACATTGTAACATAAAAGTAGCTACCTAAAGCAACTCTCCACTTAGGTAAGCTTAATCTAACCAAGGGCTCCATATTAAATTAAAGGAAGAGTCTAAAAAATAAATCACCCAGCAATGCTTACTACAGTTCAATGAATGAATGAACATTGTATGTTTAGACATATTGGTAACATTCATCTTAAATAACATATTATTTACATTATTCTCTCAAAAGTCCGTATGTGGCCTTTACCAATTTTTTAAATTTCAACATATCAAAAACATTTTTCTTAAAATTGCCAGAATTTAAATTAAGACAAAGTAGCCAAATCTGAAGTTGAATTAGATTGATAATGTCTATGTAAAACCTATTTCACAAACAACAAAAAAGTCTATTCTGTAAAAACAATTTCATTATTTTGTTCTGAACATGTAAAATAACTCAACTCCCTGTCCAGACTTCACTGTACTTAAAAAGGTATCACTCCCAACAAAGATAATCATGAGTGCTTCTAAATTAAGCAAGCTATTACGTCCTCTAAAATTTAGGAGAACCTTTCATTGTTCTTAGCTTACTATATTTAACTTGAACAGTTCTTTTACTTTTACTTACTCGTGAGTCAATCGAGAGTAAATACTAATTAAGATTTAGAGTTCTCTGATGGCATTGTGAATTTAACACTGGTCTCAAACAAACCATTCTAGATTTAATGTTCTGAGTGCATCTCAAGTATGAATAGTCTAAATTTAATTTTCTAAAAACCAAGACAAAAAACACTATTTAGTTAAATCAATGGTCAGAATAATACCTCTTTGCACGAATTCCCAAGTAGCCCTGAATAATTAAAACAGTTTTTTTCTCCAAAGTTTATCATTATATCTGAGTTAATGGTTCAGATTTTAATATGATTTGAGGTACATTTAAAATATTTTGGTGGTCACATTAAAAAGTTGACATTCATTTCTAGTTATTATGAGTTGACAGTGATACTTTTTCGGAAATGATATTATAGATTGGCACTTTGTTACATCATCATGTTCAAAGCAACAATGAACTGGCTATAAAATTTCCAAGCTCTCTAAAACAAATTTCCTGGGTGTTACATAGACTGAAGGATGAGCTGATACTGTGTAGGGCCATACCACATGAAACATGCCTGATTTCATCTGTAAATAGATTCTGATTTCTTCCCTGTTCCCCCAAATTTCTGGGATTACCCTCAGCTAGCTCAAGAAAGTATAATTTTAGAAACAATTAATGTCACTATAACTGAAACTCAACAATGATTACTGAGTAGCCTCTGTACAGAGTTTATTAAATATCAAGAAAAGTTACAAAGGCAGCACAGTAGTCATGGTGTCTGTTTCTAAAGAACTTATAATCAAGAAAATATAAAAATAGGAGAACCACAAATACACATATATAAGTAAAAATAATGAGTATGTAATTTTTATAATAAATCAGTTCTTATAACAGTGCTAAGGACTCAAAATGAAGAGAGATATGTTTATAATGGAAATATATACTATAAAAAGTCTTATGAAAAGGTGTGAATTAGAAGTTCTCCTGTCTGAATTGCTTGGAACATCTTGAAAAGTCAAAATTTAATTATTTTATTTTAATCATTTTTTTTTTTTTGGTATTGAGTATTGGTGACTAGAATGAAGCTAGTTAGTTCTTTTAGATCATTTAATCTGTATAAAATAATCCAACTGGAATTAGAAATAGCTATGAAGGAACTACGGAATAACTTAGTTTGGGTTTTTGCTTTCTTAAGACAGCACTAACACTCCCACTCAGGCAGTTCAGCCACAAATCAAAAACAGATAGCAATGAGAATCAAGGTCAGAGGATTTTAACTCGTTTCTCAAAAGGAGTTGATACACTGATGCAGCTACCAATAAAAATAGTGAAATGCAATAGAACTCAGAATCCTTGAAATCATTACTCCAGTTTCCCCCAGATTAGTGTTGGTTTATATGTATACAGTAATTCTAAAACTTTCTTAAAGTGTTTCTATAATTACAGCAAGCTAAAATACTGAATCTCAATCTTCTAAGAAGATTGTAGATCCCATTTGATTCTACTAAAAATTGGATAACAACATGATTCTAAAACATTTTTCCTTCATATACCGCTTATGTCCTATTTTTAAAAAATTAACTCATACTGAGTGGTGAACTTACAATGCAACAAGTTGACAATGCACTCTAGATTGTACACCTGGAACCTATGTAATTCTTGCTAACCAATGTCACCGATAAGTCTAACAATAAAAAAAATTAAGCATATTCTCTGTGCTGATTACTGCGGCTGATACGGAGACGAATAGAACATACAAAGAAATAATGTTTACTTCTGTGCCATGAACCACTAAACATTATTAAAGAGCCCAAGTCTTCCTAATTGCATTATTTCTCCAGTGAGATGAGCATTGTTTATACTATTTATTTCTCCTGAGGACACTAGATATTGAAGGAACTCTAGTAAACAAGCAAAACTACTGTCTTTGAATTAATTCACCAAATTTTCTTATTGTTGATGAAGTTTATACAGGAAAAATAATGTATCATAAAAATATATTAACTGTATTAATAGCAAGTAACAAAAATAGGTATTAATTCCTCTAATTCAGAGAGAAAAGCATGGCATTTTCATCATATAAATTAAACTTCATTCAAATCAAGAATTTCTGCCCTTTAAAAATCACTGCTAAAAGAATGACAAGCAAAAGAAGAGGGAAATATTTTCAAATCATATTTGACAAAGAACTTGCATCCAAAATGTCTTATTCCACTAGGGGGGCTATAACAAATTACCATGGACTAGGTGGCTTAAAGAACAAATATTTATTTTTCACAGATCTGGAAACCGGAAAGTCCAAGCCTTCTATTTGTCTAAAATTTTGGTTCTTGGTGAGGGCCTTCTTCCTGGTTTGTAGACATCTGTCTTGTATCCTCACATAGCTGAGAGAAATAATCTATCTCTTGTCTCTTCTTATGAGGGCACTAACCCTATCATGAAGGCTCTACATTAGAGATTAGGTTTCCAAAGTATGAATTTTGTGGCGATACAAACATCCTATCCATCACACAAAATATATAAAGAACTTTCAAAACTAAAAAACAAAAAAATAACCCAATAAAAAATAAGAAAATATTTGGACAAAAGCTTCACTAAAGAAGATAAACAGATAAGCAAATGTAAAAATGTTACACATATTAGTAACTAGAAAAAAATTAATGAAATACAACCACACATCTATTAGAGTCTAAAATATAAAAAAGCTATTCATAGCAAATGTTGGTTTGGGTGTGAAGCAACACTGCTGGTGGGGACATATATGGTAAAACCACCTAGAATCACAGTTTGGCATTTTCTTAAATTTAAGTTAAATTTAAGTTAAATTTACCATATGACCCAGCCATTTTATACCTAGACGTGAACTCAAGAGAAATGAAAACATATGTGCACACAAAGACTTATATAAAATTGTTCATAGCTGCATTATTTGTAATAGCCCCAAACTGGAAACTATACAAATGTCTATCAACAGATAAATGTATTAAAAAATGTAGTTTATCTATAAGTTATACCTATCTAAGAGGAATTAAACTATCGATCAACAAACAAGAAGGAATCCTCAAATTATTATGTGGTGAGACCAAAAAAGAGAACATACTGTATAATTCTATTATTATAAAACTCAAGAACATGTAAACTAACATATATGAAGGCTGTCTGGAAAAAATCCAGCCATAAATGCCTCTATTTTTCATATTACATGGCTGGATACTTTCCAGACAGCGCTGACATACAGACAGAAAACATCAGCAACTGGTTCACCGCAGATGTAGAAGGAGGACATAGGGAAGATGAGTGGGAAGATTACAAAGGGACACCAGGAAACTTATGAAAATGACGGCTATGTGCATTATCTTGATTGTGGTGATGTTTTCAGAGTATGTATGTATGTATATATATGTTTGTGTGTAATATGTAAAATGAATCAAACTCATATTTTAAATATGTACAGTTTGTTGAATGCCAATTAGAATTCAACAAGATTCTTTTAAAAATGGAAAAAAGCTGTCATGATAGGCATTTGTCTATTTGTCATTAAAAATGTAAATAAAAATAGTAATTTTTAAAATGTTTTATTAACCATGTATTCCCAGCACTGGAATATATTAAGTATTCAAAAAATATTTGTTTGATAAATGAATGACAGAGGAAAAAAAACCAAAACAGAACTGTGAATCAAAAATGTAGAATCCATAAATATTAATTTTATTCCAAGCACTAATCTTTTAATAAAAGTATCAATAATTTCCAAAAGAAAGCAATATTGACTTTACATGAGTCAAAGTAATATCAGTTTTATTCTTCTACTAAAATAATTTCACTGATTAGTCTTGTCAATATTTATATTAATAATCACAAAACTTCTCTTTTAATAACTGCAAACCTTGTGCTTACTATGTGTCAGGCACTATTCTAAGGATGTAACATGGTAATTTACAGGTTTTTTTTTTTCACTTATAATATTGATTAATCAGAGTTTTGATTTAGTAAAAATATTAATTATTTATACTTCAAATGTTATATCTATATTTGAATATATGAGGGCTGTCTGGAAAGTATCCAGCCATATAATATAAAAAAAATAAAGTCTTCATGGATGAAATTTTTCTGGAGAGCCCTCCTATATTTTAATGTTATTAGTTTATAAATCATTATTTTATCCAAGCTTTGTTGATCACAAACCTTTTTCTCAGACCAGAACAAGGCACTGCAACTCTTTCACTACTTGTCTTCTTAATTGTCACAGCCTATTAACTGGAGACAATATGCAAGATGAAAACATTTTTGCTACTTGAGGGCAAAAACCATCATAGAAATATTCAGTCCTCATTTACTTAAAGAATCCACCCAGTCATATAATTTCCTCAAATTTGGAAGGAAAGTGTTAGCTCTTCTATTGTCTTCCTCAAAGCCCATAACTATCTGGAAACATGTTAAAATATTCAAATCCTAAGAGAAAACCACACCATTGATGACAATGAACACAAGAAGCTTAACTGAAAAATATTATTGGAAAATGGCAGTGATGTGTTGGAAAGATAAATTTTGAGAAGAAATAATGAGAATCTATAAAACTATCAAGAATAGTAGGGCGATAAGTTCAAGAAAGTCTTACATGAAATACAGCATGATTGGTAACTGAAATTAAGATACCTGGAGGACATATCTCTAACTTTAGAACTTGATAGCAAGTAGGAACATCATGTGTTTCTAAAACTAGAACTTGATAATGTTCGAGTTCCAGTAATACTAGTTTCCCGTTCTTTATCTTAGTTTATAAATCAATGGGAAAATATGATTGATCTTACTAAACTTTCTGAACCACAAATTTGAATACCAAAGAGCAATGGGCATACTATTAATAATGAAACAACCACAAAAAAGGTTTCATATTTACTTATAAAATGCTTAAATGGTCATAAATGGCCAGGAAAGTGTGCTTATGTATTGCCTTACAACTGTCAACCTGTCTGTCCCCTCATGCATTCCCCATGACATCCTAAGGCAGGAGCTAAGCATGGAGGCCACGGGGGCATGGAATATCTAAGAGACAGCACTGACCCTCTCTCAGGGGTGCTGTTATTCCTTCATTCACATACTTCACATCACCCTGTATGGCCCTGGAGGATGGCTGGTCAGTCAATGATGGGTAAGATTCTTCAAGGGAGGAACAACCTAAGACAGGCACAGTTGCACAGGAGCCATCAGGAGAGAGCTTGGGCTCTACAGAAGTGAGGCACAGCCCCTCTCACCCTCTCTGAGGTTAATCTTCTACTCCCTGGCTGCCTTGTGTCTCACGCTGCTCCAATGGTGACCTGATAGAACAATATTAGTCATGCTCCAATAGGAATGACTTAGGTACTGAGTCAACCCCCTAGGGTGGTTTTGGCACATGGAGTCCTTGGGGCTATATGTTCTCTCAGAAACACAATGAATGTTGAAACACAATGGGGACTTTCGGAAAAAGCAGGCTGCTAGGCAATATAACTCACAGGCCATGGAAAAACCAATTTCACTTCCTTGTATGCTCATCAATAAAAGCTATGCATTGGCCCGATTCGGGGCTTTCTCAGTCCTTGAGGCTGGAGTCCCTTGGCCCTGCTTGTAATATATTCTTGGCTATTGTGTTTTTTCACTTTGCATTGCCCTTTTAGTGTTCCCACCCACCGCTTGTATTGTGCTGGATGTGACACTTAATTGTTCAATAAACAAGCAAACAAAATAAGTATCACTTGCAGAAACAAACAAAAAAAGGCTGTTTAAAGACTTGAAAAAATGTTGAAATTCACTAGTAATGAGATCGCAAAGTCACAATTATACACACACACACACACACACACATTTTTACCTATGAGATTACCAATAACTAAATAAAATATATATGCTATTTATGAGGATTTGGAGAAACAGGCACTTTCAAACATTACTCATAAGAGTGAAAAATAGTACAGTATTTATAGAGGACAATTTGACAATATCAAAAGCACAAACACGTTTAATATTTGATGTAGAAAGATCAAGTCTAAAAATTCACCCCACAAATTATACTTGCATAGATACAAAATACCATACACACAAAACTGTTCAGTGCAGCATTACTGGTTTATTAACCTAGTTTGATATTACAAACTATGTAATATATACATATTAGAATACTGTGTAGATATAAGAAAGGATGAGAATGCTCCACATTCCAATAAAGATAGATTTCTAGTGTATCTTAGGAGAAAAATCACAGGATATATAACAATGTATATATATTACTGTTTGTATAAGAAAAGATAAAATGTGTGTATGTGTGTTGCTGGTCTATGCTCAAATAAACCATAATAAGAAAAACAAGAAATTTATAAAAGTGGCTTTTGGTAGAAGGTGGTGGGGGTAGGGTAAATACAAATGGAAAAGGAAGTGAGACTTTAGAAAATACCCTTTTATATTGCTTCATACACATTATCTACTCAAGAAAAATATGTAGAGGTGATCCAAAATGACAGAGTAGATAAACACTGTGCCTGCTTCCTTCTGTGAACACATTAAAATTACAACTGAATTACAACCTGGAGAACCATCTGAAGTCTAGTTGGACAGAAGTTTTATAACTAAAGATATAAAGAAGAAGCCATGTTGAGAAAGGTAGGAGGCCTAGAGATATTAAATGGGTTGGCCCCAAACCTCTGTGTGGAGGATGAGAATTAGGAGGGACATCTCAACCACAGAGTTTCCTCCTGAAGGAGCAAGGGACTCCAGACTCTCACCAGACCCCCCAAATTGGAGTACTAGTGCTAGCAAAAGGAGCCCCACAACATCTGGCTCTGATAATCAAACAGTGGGGATTCTAACCATCTGGGTAGGAAAAGCAGATGTCCTCTTAACAAGCTCATGCACAGACTCACTAACTCACAGGCACTCACCCTGGGCTCTAGAGGAGGGATGGTGACTAGAGGGGGGTCGGAGGTATATGGGGGATGGACTGAGGTGTGTGGCTTTGAGGTGAGGGCTAGAGGATGGTTGCCTTTCCCTGTGAGGGGTCCTCCTTCCATACAGCTGGCAGGCAGGTACCATCTTTCCTGTGTTGAGCCCTCCCCTACATGGATAAATCTGAATGTAAATTGATCTGGTGAGCTACCCAACTTCCCCAACACCAAAGCCACTTGCTTAGGGAGCAGTCAGTCCAGCCCTCATTGTAATTTTTCTTGGACAACTATCAGAGTTTGCAGGCCCCAGGCAGACAGCAACTGGCCTCAATGTGCTCTGATATTTTTGCTGAGTAGCTCCAGGCTCAGCACCCGCACCAAACCAGAATCTACAGTAACCTGGTGATCACAACTCTTCCCACTCTAGTGACTCCCTGAGACCCTGCCTCACCCAACTTGCATACAGCATGAGACTTTATCAGTAGCTGAATCATAATGGGGTCAGCAGGTGACAGTAGGCATTGGGGTATCCTGGTTTTTGAGGGGAGCTACCCCAGGTACTGGTAGCAGCTGTCTTCAGTTCATAACATAGCCTCTCCCATGCAACTTCAGATTTAGCACAGACACTGAACAACCACAAATTGCTTTTTAGCTCCTACCAAGTACTCCCCAGCTGGTCACAGGCAGGGGGTGACCTGGACCTGCACCAGAGCCAATCCCAAGAGGTCCCAGAACCAACAAACTTGGAGGTTGGCTTCAGACCACAGCAGAGCACTGCCTAATTAGGCCCACAAATGACATATACAAAGGGAGGTCTCAATAGATATCAGAGCGTACTAGGTCAAATCCCTCTCAGTGTTGTAAGCCCCCCACACAACAGTGCATAGGCTGTGGTCATTGCCAAATGCCACAGCCAGTCAGCCTAAGGGTCAATATCACCCAGACATGTCAACAGTAATCAAGGCTCAACTACAACAAGGCTCAAACAAGGATACTCCTGAAGCACCCAGTGCAGGTGACCAGGGAGACTGTGCCAGGGCCCCACAGGACACCTACTATATAAAGCCACCTGGCTAAGACTGGGAGATATAGTAGACCTACCTAGTACACAGAAAAAAACACAGAGAGGCAGCCAAAATGAGAAAACAAAGAAATACATTCCAAATAAAAAAACAGGAGAAAACTCTAGAAAAAGAACTAAACAAAATGGAGGCCAGCAACCTACCAGAGGCAGAGTTCAAAACAATGGTTATAAGGATGATCAAGGAACTTAGTGAGAACTTCAACAAAGAGATAGGAAGCATAAAAAAGGACATAAAAACCATAAAAAAGAGCCAGTCAGAAGTGAAAAATACAGTAACTGAAATGAAGAATGCACTTGAAGAAACCACCAGCAGACTAGATGAACCAGAAGATTGAATCAGCAGTTTGGAAGACAGGGTAGTAGAAAACACCCTTTCAGAACAACAACAACAACAACAACAACAAAAACAACAACAAAGATCTCTGGGACAACATCAAACATAACAATATTCACATCATAGAAATACCAGAAGAAGAGAGAGAACAAAGAATTGAAAACCTATTTGAAGAAATAATGACTGAATTCACTAATCTGGTGAAGGAAATGAATATACAAGCCCGGGTAGCACAGAGTCCTAAACAAGATGAATCCAAAAAGGCCCACACCAAGACACATCATAATTAAAATGCCAAAGGTAAAAGACAAAGAGAGAATCTTAAAAGCAGCAAGAAAAAACAGTTACCTACAAGGAAGCTCCCATAAGACTGTCAGCTGATTTCTCAACAGAAATTTTGCAGGCCAAATAGGCAAAAAACTTTCAACGTGATGAAAAGTAAGTACCTACAACCAAGATTATTCTATCCACCAAGGCTATCATTCAAAATCAAAGGACAGATAAAGAGCTTCCCAGACAAGAAAAAGCCAAAGGAGTTCATTACCACCAAACCAGTATTACAAGGAATGTTAGAGAAGCTCTTTAAGATGCAGGGAAAAAAAGATCAAAACTCTAAATACTAAAATGGCAATAACTACATATCTATCAACAATTACTTTCAATGTAAATGGATTAAATACTCCAATCAAAAGACATTGGAGAGCTAACTAGATAAGAACACAAAACCCTTATATATGCTACCTACAAAAGACTTCGCAGACAGACAAAGGGACAGAAAAAGATATTTTATGAAAATGGAAATGAAAAAAAGAAAACAAAAATAGCTGAGATAGCAATACTTATATAAGACAAAATTTGACTTTAAAACAAAAGCTCTAAGAGGAGGCATAAAAGGACCCAGTAATCCCACTTCTAGATATTTATTTAAGAAAATCCAAAACACTACTTCTAGGGATATGTGCATCCATATGTTCATTTCAACTTTGTTTACAATGCTGATGTAGAGGCACATCAGCATTGTGGATGGGTGTCCATCCACAGAAGAATGGATAAAGAGGAGGTGGTACAGATGTATAATGGAATATTGCCCAACCATGGAAGGGAATGGGTTTTTGTCATTTCGGCAGCATGGAAGGACCTAGAGGGTAATGTACTGAGTGGAGTATGTCAGACAGAGACAGGCAGATGCAATACAATTTCACTTACATGTGAAATCTAAAGAACAAAATAAACCAGAAACAAACTCATAGACACAGAAAACATTTTTATGGTTGCTAGATGAAAGGGAGGTTGGGGAGGCAGATGAAAAAAGAGGACGGTATTAAGACATTCTAATTGGTTGTTACAAAGTAGTGATGAGAATGTAGGGTATAACATAAGGAATATAGTCTATAATATAGTAATGACTATGCACGGTGTCAGATGGGTATTAGATTTGCTGGGGTGATAACTGGGAGGGGGTTGGAAACTGGGGTGAAAGGTAAAGGGATTAAGCATAAATTGGTAGTAATTACAAAATTGTCTTGGGGATATAAAGTAAAGCATAGGGAATATAGTCAATAATATGGTAATAACTATGTATAGTTTCAGGTGGGTGGGTGACTAGTCAGAGGGATCACTTCTTAAGTTACATAAATATCTAATCACTATGCTATACATCTGAAATTAATATATAATAATGTTACATGTTAACTGTAATAGAAAAATTTAAAAAGGGGAGAAAACATGAAGGGGAATAAGACTTCCAAATTTTCAGATAAAACAAGTAAGTCATGGGCATGCAATATACAGCATTAAGAATATAGTCAATAATACAGTGATAGCATAGTATGGTGTAAGATGATTGCTGAACTGATCCTGGTGATCACTTCTTTAAGTATATAAATGTTGAATAACTATGGTTATTCAACTAGTAATAATGTTGTATGTTAGCTATATTTTAATAAAAATCTTAAAAAATAGAAATACTTCTTTTACAGCACTTTGCCATGAACATTTATAAAAAATGTATTGAAACATGTGATCCATGATAGTGAATTATTAGGGGAAAAAAAATCATAGTTTTTACAGCCCATAGATTCTGCTCAAGTACTGCCAATAACCAGTATAACTGATTAAACACTCCAGCCCAGTAATATTGCTGCTATTTGACTGAAATTCTTCATATGGTCCTCAATAGAGTCAAGTATCTATTTCAAGGAATCTACTAGTCCTGGTTTTCCAAGAATAAATGCTATTTTAGTCTGAAACAGAATGTGCCAGAAGATTTACACTTATGTTGAGATTTGTTTGTATCCGAAACCAAACTAAAAATTCATTAGATATTTGTTTCCTGAAAATGTTGCTTGGATCATTTTAGTTGGTTTGGGAAATACTGTTTTCTCACATCAAAGTATATAATTCTTCCAATACAAGGCTAAGAAATAACATTATTCATAGAATGCACAGTGTTACTCAAAATTTCAATACAAAAATATTTATATCACTATTTAGTGTTTCATGTGGGATTTGAAGCTGAATAAGATAAAGCCCTCTTCAACTATCAGCATTTAGCACTCTGCTAGAGGTCCTAATCATTGCAAAAAAAAAAAAGTCACAATAAACAAGGAATAAAAAAAACAACCCATTATTTGTAGCATGTAGATTATATAACTAGAAAATTCAAGAAAGCAAACTAAAACACTATTGAAATAAATAAGAAATTTGAGAAAAGAGGTTAGATATAAGAGTCATATTAAAAATCCAAAGCATTTCTATATGCCAATACTAACCAATCAGAAAAAGTCATGGAAGTAGGGTGAGGAGAACCCCATTTAAAATTAAAATACTTAAAATGCCTATAATAACAAATGTGGAAAATACACACACACACACACACACACAACTTTATACAACTTCTAGAAACTATAAAGACAAATAGACTTGACTATACAAATATAAAAATTTAAACCTTCTGTATAAGAACCTATGAAGTTGATAAATAAGAAATGGGTGTAAGACAAAAGATTATTGTTCATATCAAAGAGTGGCTAAAAGATTAACAAGCAAAGTTCAAAAAGTAACTGAAAAATTTTTAAATTATGCAAATAGGTAGTTTACAGATCAACGGGCAATCAGTTATGAAATTTCATCATGTAATCTCCAAAGCTTTTAAATGAGCTATTTTTCCAGTTTCATCAAACTGGCAAAAAAAAAAAAAAAGTTCCACTAAATAGTATTAGAGAGGGAAATGGGTTTTAACATACAGTTATCCCCGTTATCCATGGGGGTATGTTCCAAGACCCCTAGTGGATACCTGAAAGCACCAATAGTACCAATCCGATATATATTACGTTTTTTCCTATACGCGCATGCCTATGATAAAGTTGAATTTATAAATTAGGCACAGTAAGAGATTAACAATAACAAATAATAAAATTGAGTAATTATAACAATATACTGTAATAAACGTTATGTGAATGGTTCTGGGGCCATTATGAAGTAAAATATGGGTTACTTGAACACAAGCACTGTGACACCTTAACAGTTGATCTGATAACTGCGATGGATACTAAGTGACTAATGTAGCTTATATAGCATGGAGACACTGGACAAAGGGATGAGTCATATCCCAGGCAAGGTGAAGTAGGGTGGTGTGAGATTTCATCACACTACTCAGAACAACACATAATATAAAACTTGTGAATTGTTTATTTCTAAAATGATCCATTAAATATTTTTGGACTGTGGTTACCATGGGTAACAAACTGTGGAAAGCAAAATCATGGATAAGGGGAGACTACTGTACTATTTATGAGATTATAAATTGATACTGCTGGTTTGGCCAACAATATGGCACCTATTTAAATGTAAAATATTTTCACAGTAATTCTATTTTTTGCATATGTTTTATGACTGTGTATATAATAAAGTTTATGAAAGTACCTTCACTGCAACAATTATAGTTATGGAAAAAAATGGGAAACAAAATAGGAAAATACCTAGTTAGGTAATTTGTGGCATATCAACATGATGGAATGCTATTATAACTATGAAGAATGAGATACAGAGAAAGCAATAGTTTTTAAACTCAAATGTGCACTAAAATTCACCCAGTGAGCTAGATAAAATGATGACTGTCTCTAACTCTAGAGATTCTGATTCAGTAAACCTGAAATTGTGTTCAAGAATCTTCATTTTTAAAAACCCAGAGGATTTTGATAAAGGTGGCAATAGGGACCACTCTGAAAAGACACTAGTCTGTAATAGAGTAGAAAAACAATTTCTAGAGCAATATATATTCTATGAATACATTTATGTTTTTAAAAAATATTTATAAATTTAAATATGAATGATGTATACATAAAAGTAAATTTATGGAAAAAGTCTGGGAGGATATTTAAATTCCTAACAACAGTGATCTCTGGAGATGAGAATGATCTATTTGAGGATGGGGAAATGAAAGTGTACTTTCACAGCTGATTATAAATTTCTGTAGTATTTGATTTTTTTTTTTTTTGGTACCAAGAATATACTTACATATTAGAAATATAAAATGTTAAGAAAATGAAACATAATAAAAAGGTTAAACACATTTTGATGTCATGAATTAATATGTTTCCTAAATGAAGACTTATTTTTGTAGAATTATCATCTAATAACGTGACAAGCTGGTGGTATCTCTTCATTACTCTTTGACTGCAAGCATGACATTCCTTTTTATTTTCCTCATATGTACGAACTGCTCCATTCAGTACAGCAATAGTTCCCACTCAAGGAAATTGTATCTTCACAATACAAGGCCTCATTCTCCTAACTAACATATTTAGAGGGAAAATTCTCAAGGATGAATTTTGGCACTAGTACCACAAAAGCAACAGTTAAGCAAGGCAGACAAATGTGGGTAGTGAGAAACTGCTTCTTGCTTTGATTGCCCAATGGTAAAATACTGATGGGTAGAACAAGTGAGCCTTGATGACATCTGGGAGCATGGCCTGGGTTACTGGTCACTAGGCCTGGATGTGAAGGCTGGGGATTAATGACTTCAAGTAGCAATTACCTCATGTTATCTAGTTGACATGTTATCTAGTGAAGTGGAACATTAGAGAGCATTTAGTATTAGCATGAAGCTAATTAGATAGTAATTACATACACATACAGATTTCTTAGTAAACAGAAAACAGTTCTATATAATTTGCATTTTGATATCAGAGCATTAATTAAACCACAGTCATACAATTAACATATGACATTATAATGCATGAATCGTAAATTGTTTTACTGATGGATAATGAGTTTATCCTAAATTACTCTTAAAAGCTTTATATAATATAAAATACTATAATCAACAACTGAGTAATTTAATCATATGCTTCAAAACTTCCTCCAAAATTGATCCATCTAGGTAGCCTTCTCTGACTTCAATAATACTAAAATTTACAGTTTGTACCATTGTCAACTCAAATCATTCAAGAAAAATCACATTTTCTTAACTAAAACTAGGGATACATAATGTCAATCAAATGACTTTTTCTAATTCATAAGCCTTTAAAAATATTTAATTTGAAAATATCAATAATAAGTTATATAATCAATTGATTTTTACAGAAAGAATAAAAATATATGCAATTAGAATTGCCCTAGAAAGTTGTTAATAATATTTTTAAAACATTCCCAAAACTGAATCTAGAAATTCTCTGAGGGAGACAGCTATCCTTCTGTAGCAGTTAACAACAAATCTAGTTAAATATTTTGTTGACATTTCACATTACCTCTTAAGTTCATTTATCTGCCAATAGAAATGTGAGGTACACTCTTTATGTGAAAACAAGAGGTCAGAAAAGATGGTATGTCTTCACCCATAAGACATCAAACCTGTGTAAGGTGAGAAGGCTGGTGCCCAGTGTCAATTAGTGCACATGCCAGAGAATGTTCCTCCCTGCCCCATTCATGGTCAGAAGACTGACTACATGGTCAAAAAAGGAATAGAAATTGAGCATGTCTTAACAAGATATATTCATTTGGAGTTTTTCCACCAAATTAAATAAATGAATTGGTGGGCAAATTATTTGCTTTATTCAAGATGAAGATATAGGACATATTTTAAGAAGAAAATATTATAGGACATTCCCACAGGTAATAAAACCTCAATACAGTAGAACCCCAATAAGTTGCATGGGTGATAGAAGAAAAAAAAAAACAAAATAAAAAAACTAAAGCTAAGAATAAGTGTATTCAAATATTCTGATGGATTTAAACTTTTCCAAGTAGAGACTATTAATCTGGGTATAGAACATGAGATAGAAGCACTGAATCAATACTTTCACATGAATTACTGTAAATTGATTCCAAAAGAAGTTTTAAAAGTTATCATAAATGTATTATGGGGTCCAATATTCATAGCCAGACTTTTAAACTGAAATACTCATACAAACATTTGTTGCTAAATAAAGGAGTGCTAAAATTTAGACAGTGAGTATACTGAAAACACATAGAAATAAAATACAGACTCCAAGGAGAAGAAGCTCTTTATTATAGCCTACCCACCAAAGACATTCAATTTTCCTACCTTTTATTTTATATAAAAATATGTATTATATAATGAATCTGTATGTGAATTAAACTGCATTAGCAGTACGTCTGTAGCCATAAACTTTTAGCAAAAGTTTGTTCTCCTAATACAGCATTGATTTGTCATAGCTACATCAACCATAAGATTTTTTCTTCTTACCAATTTATTGAACCAGAGAAACGATTACATATTATTATGTAATATTTAATGTACCATGACTGGCTATTTTTTGAAACAGATAATATACATTGCTTAGTATTTTTTATCTTATTTCATTCTATTTTAAGTATGCTCATGAACACTTACCGGAAATAGAAGGTCTTTTGGCGGCAAAGGAGGGGATCGTTCTTCATACAAAGGAGGTGGTTTATGTGTGGGTGGAAGGTCAATCCTGCATTAAAGAGGTTTAAAAGTGTGATTTCTACATTTAGCAAGAGTTTAAAAAATAAATGAGAGAGAAAACAATCAAGGTTCTCTTAAATTTTGAGGATATTTTCCTCATCTAATATTTGTATTAGTGTTCACTGCATCATATTTAATTTAGCTTTCATATTTCCATTAACTTTTCACAGATGGAAAAATAGTCAACTGGTTTTAAAAGTTCTAAGGTTTAAGACAATCTAGTCAATCTATCTGGAGAAGCAACTCAAATAGAAGCATTCTTTCCAAATTATTACTAAGCAAGTAAACTAGTACATGACCAACTTACTTATTATGTATTGCACATTTTTTTATCTGTGCCTACCAACAAGACAGTCAAATATGTGCATAATGGAAGGCACTTTCCTCCAAAGTATCATAAAAATTATTTAAGACTGTATCTTAAAATTATAATGAAAAAAATTTATACTGTATTTTGGAAATACTTCTAAAAGTAATTTTCAAAAGCATGGTCACTCTTGGAATTAATGCAAATTAATGATTTTCAATCTACAGATCATTATAATTCTTGCAATTAAAACAAAGGGATCATTACCACCTTAGGGAATTCATTTCCTTTTGTCAAAGTGACCTAATTTATTAAAGAAAAAAAAACAATATTTCATGCATTTTAAACATTATTGAGTTATAACAAAAATAGAATTAAATTTATCATGTAACTCTCTGCATTTTATAAAATAATGTTTTATATATTCTCATACTTTTGAAGGTCACAGATATGTAATTTTCAATACCTATGATTAGTAAATCAAACAAAAATGTTACCTATATTAAAGGATAAAGAGAATGAAAGCTATAGAGGCCAAAATAATTACAGATTCTCTGCAGTCTATAAGTTCTAAATGTGGGCATGAAATATTTTAAATGAATAGAATTCAAACAATAAAAGAAAGGTTACACAGATTTACTAGCCTATAAGTAAATTATGTTATTGAAATTACGGAAAAGCCTGAGATAATGGGGAACTAAGATGAAGTTAACCAAATGCTCTTTCACTCTTGAAATATTAAAGAACTCCATCCAGTCTTATAGGTATTACACTGAAAGAGTATTTTACAGACTTTTTAAAGTATTATAATTAGCTCCTTTCATCTAACAAAAATTATACCAAATTTATAGCTCCAAGATGCCATAGGTCATTTAGGTGAGAAAACTGAGGCTCATGGAAGTGATGTGACTTGTTCATTGTCATGCCACTGAGCATGATTTGATTGTGATATAGCTGAGACTAACAACCAAGTGTCTTCAATACAAAAAGGTCAGTCATATAACTGTGCTAGATTAGAGACATACACAGAGCATTTATAAAGACAAATGAAATACATTCTTTGAGAGCCAGCCTTATGTCCTAATGTAACAACTATAATAACTACACAAAAAATAATGCCAATTGTATAGAACTTCACAGTCTATAAACAACATTATGTTACTCTACTCTCATCCCATGTGCAGTAAGTAGGAAAAGTATTATTCACATTTCACAGATAAAGCAACAAAGTTGTTGATGGAATTAAATGAATTGGAACATTGGTCTTTTGATTCTACAGCAAAGTGCACTTTCTGCTTCATAATTCTATCTCAATGATTGAACCAAAACCACTGCTTTAAGTAAAAATGATGCGCATTTTAAAATTCACCAAAACCAAAATTCTTTAAGGAAAAAGCTTTAAAACTCAATGTATTTAATAACTCTTGGCCCTTTAAATTTAATTTATATCTATACATAAGACAGGCATATACAATCTGAAGATGCAATTAAACTTCTAAGAAACTTTTATCTGTCTTTCGACTACTTCATCAAAGACCTGCATTTTTATTCAAAAGGCAGGGCAACATGGAGTGTCATTATATTACCATTTGGACATTATGTTACTGTAGGTGAAAAAGATGCCTAATATATTTGTCTCCAGCAGCCCCTTGACACTATTTATTTACCAAGATGTAATTTGAAATGCTCTGATGAAACCATGGTCATCTCAAAGATCTAACAGTAGCTTTACTTTCATCTCCCAGATACTTTACATATGAGAGGCTGTAAAGATATAAAGACTGACACATACTGAATATTTATAGTTAAACACAGGCAAAAATGTTACCTACACTTTGTCAAGATAGGATGGTCTCTTTTTTCGAGGAGTCAGCAGCACAATCACAAAGACAGCAATGATGAAAAGGGCAAGGACAGCTCCTATTACAGCTCCAGCTATGGCGATGGAAGAGGTCTGCCTAAATGGAACATCTGTAGAGTAACAAAAATTAGGCTTTTCAAACAATTTTAAAGAGTTCTTGAATTTGCGAACCTTAATTTCTACCATGTGCAAGGAATATTTGATTGAAGTATGTTATCTAAAAGCAAGCTCAGATGACCCCAAACTTGATTCAGTACTTTTTGTAGCATTATGCTAACACCCTTCTTGCCTTTAAGATGTCACATTAACACTCCAGCTTTGCTTTTCTCAAGTTAAGAAAAGAGTATCTCCAACCATGTATCAATGAGTGAATCTATTCTCTATGGGCAAAGAATGTTTGGAGGAGAAAAGAGAAAAAAATAAAAACTTGTAAGTTCTTTAATAGATAATAAAACAAAAAGTTTTTTTTCAGTATTCTTTAATAGTTAACCAACAATATAGACACTTACCAAAGAAACCAAAAACCTACAAGGGGCAAAACATCAACAACAACAAAAAAAATCCCAGATTCAAACAGTCAAAAAGTGACACTGTAAAACTTAAAAGTTTTAAAAATAGTATTATTAAAATAGCACTCTTATCGATAATATCCCTTGGTTCATGTACATTTAATAAAACATACACTTAAAATAGTGTCTCTATTACAAAATTAAATAAAAATTTTTCCTTATCTCTTGGATATATTATATATATTTTATTTCTGAATACCAATTTCTCTTTCCCAGAATCTACCACAAATATACAAGAATTTTTAAAACATTAAGTCACTTCATTTTATTAACTCACAAATAAGTGAATTTACTAAAATTATTGTAACTATGTATTTTCAAATATAGGTATTATGAATATGACAAAACCATCAATCCTTAATGTGTGTTATTTTGGCAATTTCAGCCATGTTAAATCCAATTACTAAATTTTGTTACAAAGTATAATACCTTTATATGTATATGTTGCATTATCTTTCTAACCAATAACAAAGATATTTAAGATAACATTCTGTAAATAAAGACACTATAGTTGAAAATTAAAAAATTCTGCTCAATGTCATTCAATCAATGAGTAAAGAATACAAAACTAAAATCTAGGTTGGGGTAGGATAGAAGCTTTATGCCCTTACTGGAAAAGAACGTTTCAGTATGACATCTGATATAGATTCTTTTGGATCCCCTTTTGGTAATGAGGAGCTCTTAGTTCTCAGTTAAACTAACATTCACATACACACTTAAATAATTACAATTACTGTTGGGATATAGATGTGGCAGATTTAAATGGAATTAAAAGCATTATCAGTTTTGCAATGTTTCACCCTACTTAACCACAGTAGTAGTTCCACATAAAATACATATTTAAAATATTTTCAAAATATTTTTATTAAAATATGAGTCATGTCATACTTTAGATTGCTAAAAATAATGTTTTCTTCCAATTGTAAAAATTTCCTTAGCAAACTAAAAATTCTAGGTTTATTATGGGTCACCTTGTTGTTAGCCTCATTCTAAAAATTTTACACCAATGAATGCCATGTAATCTGTTTCAGTAACCTTTCAGGTACTGAATGGAATCTCAAAATAGTAAAATATGCAATTATTTTAAACAATATAACTGGTTCAGCCATGCAGGATATTAATTCTCATTTGCTAATATATACCTGGTTTATTTTCCTATTGCTGGCCATTTCTCTATTCTCTACCATCTCCACTTGAATATGTGTTAGATGAGAAAAAGATATGAAGCCTAAGTCAGTCAAATATTATTCTACTCTTGAAAATGTAAAAGATTTGGGATGATTTAGGGGTAATCTTGTCTACACTATTGTTTTTCTCTCCATAAAATTATAGCTTTGTATTTAGTCTTTAAAAATAGATCAACTGAAACTTACTAAGGTTACATGACCAAACTTATTTGACTAAGGTCATATACTTCATCACTGGCACAAATACAAAATCTCAATGTGTCATGATATACCACATAAACAAAATGAAAACTAAAAATAAAATGGTCATATCAATAGATGCAAAAAGAGTGACAAAATACAGCATTCCATTTATGATAAAAAGTCTCAGCAAAATGGGAACAGAGGGACTATATCTCAACATAATAAAGGCCATAAATGACAAATCCACATCTAACATCATACTCAATGGAGAAAAGCTAAAAGCATTTACCTTAAGACCAGGAACAAGATAAGGATGCCCACTTTCACCACTTTTATTCAACAAAGTACTGGAAGACCTAGGCACAGCAATCAGACAATAAAAAGAAATAAAAGGCATCCAAGTTGGAAAGGAAGAAGTAAAACTGTCATTACTTGTAGAGGACATGATACTATATATAGAGAACTCCAAAGTTTCCACCCCAGAACTATTAGAACTGGTAAATGAATTTAGTAAAGTAGCAAGATACAAAATTAACATTCGGAAATAGGCTGCCTTTTTATATACCAATCACACACTATCAGAAAAAGAAATTAAGAAAACAATCCCATTTACAATTACATAAAAAAAAAATACTTAGAAATAAATTTAACCAAGAAAGTGAAAGACCTGTACTCAGAAAATTGTAAGACACTGAAGAGAGAAATTAAAGAAGATACAAATAAATGAAAACACATACCATGTTCATGAATAGGAAGGATTAATATAGTCAAAATTAATATAGTGCATAATACTCAAAGCAATTTATAGATTTGATGCAATCCCTATGAAAATACCTATGGCATTTTTCACAGGATTAGAGCAAATAATCCTAAAATTTATATGAAACCAAGGAAGATCTAGAATAACCATAGCAATCCTGAGAAAGAAGAGTTATTATAGTACCAGATACCAAATTATACCACAACGTCATAGTAATCAAAACAGCATAGTAGTGGCATAAAAACAGACACATAGATCAATGGAACAAAATAGACTGCAGAAAAAATCCACACATATATGCTCAGTTAATCTGTGCAAAAGAAGCAAGAAGTTGCATTGTGGTAGAGTCTATTCAATAGATGCTGGGACAGATACATTAAAAAAATTCAAACTGAACCACATTCTTACACCATATACAAGAATAAACTCAAAATAGATTAAAGACTTAAATTTCAGACCCCAAACCATAAAACTCCTAGAAGAAAATATAAAAAGTAACTCCGAGACAGCATCCTTAGTAATGTTTTTACTGATATATTAAAATGTCCTCGGACAAAGGAAAAACAAACAAACGGGACCAAATCAAACTATTAAAATAACTTTTTATATATAATAAGCAAAGGAAACCATCAACAAAATGAAAAGACATTGTACTGAATGGCAAAGATATTTGCCAATGACACACCTGAAAAGTAGTATCTAAAATTTACATTTAAAAAAACTCAAAACTCATACACCTCAACACCAAAAAGCCCTGAACAATCCAATTTAAAAATGGGCAGAGAACCTGAGTAGACTTTTCAACCAAGAGGACATACAGATGACCAATAGACATAAAAAGATGCTCAGTATCACTAATCATCAAAGAAAAGCAAATGAAAACCATAATGAGATAGATACCACCTCTCTTGTCAGAATGACCATCATTAATAAATCAACAAACAAGTGTGGGCAAGGATGTGGAGGAAAGAGAATACTTGTGCACTGTTAGTGGCATTGTAAACTGGTGAAGCTACTATGAAAAACAGTATAAAGTTTCCTCAAAAATTGAAAAATGACCCAGCAACTCCAATCCTGGGTATTCATTGAAAGGCATCCAAAACACTAATTTGAATGTGTACACACCCACCCACCCACACACACACACACACACTTCTATGTTTACAGCAGCACTGTTCACAATAGCCAAGATATGGAAACAACTGACATGCTTGTTAATAGACAATTAAAGAAATTACAGTACATTTATAATGGAGTACTGCTGTTAAAAAAAATGAAATCTTACCATTTGCAACAATATGGATGGATTTAAAGGAGACTATGCTAAGTCAAGTAAGTCAGACTGAGAAAGACAAATACCATATGATCTCACTTATGTATTGAATTTAAAGAATAAATGAACAAACAAAACAGACTCATAGATACAGAAAACAAACTAACGGTTATTAGATGGTAGGGAGGTTGGGGGCATGGATAAAAAAGGTGAAGGGATTAGGAAGTACAAATTGCTAGTCTCAAAATAGTCATAGGGATGTGAAATACAGTAGGAGGTATAAAATCAATAATCAATAATGTAAAAACTATGTATGGTATCAGAAGGGCACAAGATTTGTCAGGGGGATCACTTCATAAATTATATAAATGCCTAACCATGGCACTGTATACCTGAAACATAAATAATATTAAATGTCAACTATAATTTTTATATATACATGTGTGAATTTTTATATAATCATGGGATATGAAATACAGCATAGGGAATATAGTCAATGGTACTGTAATAGCTATCTATGTACTGTGTCAGATGGGTTGTAGACTTGATAGAATTATCACTTTGTGAGGTGTGCAAATGTCTAATCATTATGTTTGTATACCTGAAACTAATAAAAAAATCTCAATGTGTCAAGTATGCTACATATTTCACACTAGTTATTCTAAAGATTCCCCTTTAATGGAAATTTTTCTTTTGCTAAGGGATCAAAGCAGCCCTATGATTTCTGTCCAAGTGTATAAAATTTAAATTTGAGTGTTGTTTTGATGGCAATGGCAAAATTAATACTATATTTATAGTAACACTTCTAAAGTTATTTTTCTAAAATTCAGGTTACTCTATTAATAATTAGTCCAAATTAAGATTCTCAATGTACAAATTATATTCAACAACCTTGTACTCCAAGAAAGTTTTTCATTTAAATTTATTAGTAAGATTAAATTTGGTGGTGCTTTGTAAGTAATAAAACATAATACCAGATTTAATATCCTAAAGTAATTCTCAACTCTGAATATACACTATTTTTAACAGCCTGTAGTGATTCTCAAGTGTAAATAGATAAAATTTTCTAACATTTAAATTATGGTCTATTTATCAAAGTCTGTCCCATTATTATCATTTTTAGCTCTTGGATTTTTTAATAGAGTAGACTGTATGTATACTATGACACTTCCTTCTATCTTAATTTGGGCATATTTATTTCACCTGGTTCCATTCATGCTTTACTCATATCTATCCTTTATTTTTTGTATACCTTTTCTTAGTATCAAAACAGGCTACCAAGTACTGAAATGTGCCACTGGGAGGGAAAAAGCTACCTCTTAACTAACTGGATAATCTACTATAAATAGGTAAATTGATTATGTTAAATACATATGAGGGCTGTCTGGAAAAAAATCCAGTCATAAATGTCTCTATTTTTCATATTACATGGCTGGATAGTTCCCAGAGAGCCCTCATATATATTTCCTATTTCCTGTTCTGATTAATCTACTAATTGAGAAAAAAGAGAATATATTTAAGGATAAAACAGGTGATGAACACTACTATGAAGTGCAAAGAAAGAGCTGAAATTTCTTACACTCACGTCCAAGTTAAAAACTGACAATTTAGTTCCAACAGTCTCCCCCACATCCCTGCCCATATAATCTATACACACTCTATATTCCAGCAAAATTGTTACATTAAGAAAAAAATTAAGCAAATGTACAAAAATGTGGCATTTTTAAACATTAAGCTAATTTACTGAATGGCATGAAGTAACATTACCACTACCTAGGGAGAAGATCTACTAAATGTAATTATGTGCTTGCAAGCAGCAGAAAACAAAACCACTAAAGTATTAAAATATTTCTCTCTCAAAAGAAGAGTTTCCTGTTACCACAGCAGCTATATTATAGTAACCCACATACATGGGAAACTAACCTCTAAAAACAGAAAAGAAGTATTTCCCAATACAACAAAAGTTTACTGCTCATAAAGATATCATACATATGTCTTAAAAGGAAAATGTTCAAAAGTCAGTTATAAATCATACCAAAAAATTAGATATAACTTTCACTTTTTGAAAACATGTTATAGATATTAAACTCAATTAAAATTTGTCTTTATTACTCTTATACAAATAAAAAAATATGTGAAAGCTATTCAAATGTGCTCAATTAATTCATATCTGGAACTGAGGCATGACAATGTTTTTAAAAATTAAATACTATTCTATACTCTAAAATAATTGTTTGCAGTAATTTGCTAAAAAACATTTAAAATGAGTATAGAAATTTACAGTTCTTTTTCACACTTACATTCAAATACCAAGTCCTAACAACTAAATGAAATGTTAAGTTTTGTCCCTTTTTCCCCGCCTTGATTCCTTTCACCAAAACTTCAGTGATGTCATCATGATTCACAGGTTAATGTGATACCTACAAATTTATCTTCCCATCTTTTATTTGCTCCCATAATACATTATCACTGCATTGTCAATTTTCTTTTTTTCAGTAGCCCATTTTAATACTCATCTTTTCAATATGACATATAAGTCTTTATATCCATCCAAATATTTATCACTACTTTTTAATGAAATTCAACTATTTGGGTTAGGTCAGGTGCCAGGCCTTATGCCAAGTGCTAGGAATGCAAAGATGACGTACGTTTACATAGTTCCTATCCTCACAATAGAGCAAAATCCCCAAAGTGGGGTCACAGAATTCATAAATATATTTTCCAATGAAGTACAGAAAGAGATTGTCACTTATCTCTAAAAAAAAAAAAAAGGAGGGGAGAAAGGGCATTTAATAAAAATAAATGTTGTAGTAGTATATAATACATGGATGGGCACTAGTAGCCCCATTTGGTCCATGTATTGTCAGGTGTTCATCATCACACAGGGTATCCATAATACTCTATGGGAAGTGTGAAATGGCATAGTTCCAGAATGAAATCAGTTAATTCTTCTCTTGGTTGTTTCCTCTTAGCAGTCAGCATCGTGTGACAAATTGTGATGTATGAGAGCTCAGCTGAATGAACTAGTAACTTACCAGGAGTTAACTAATAGTAAAAAAGGTAAAGAAGGAATGACATGAGTATCCTGTGTGAAAAGCGAACATCTGACACATGGATGAAGTGAGGATATCAATGCTAATCCATGTTATATATTAGTAACCATTTATTCCTAGTAAAAGTCATTCGTGTAAAGAATTGGCAGAATGAAGGTAACACCAATAAATAACAGAGGCACAAATAACAAAAACCAAAACCATCAACACAAATGTTACCCTTAATACACAAACTTTTATCAGTTACGTTATGAAGTAAAACCATGGCAAATTAATCAGATGTGATTAAGTCAACCCCCCCCCCCAAAAAAAGTCAAATACATTAGGAAATCAAATAAAATAGAAATTTACACTCACTCTTAACAATAAAGCTCACACTAAATCCATATTGTGCTGAAATATTAGCCAGTGTGAGGTGTGAGATTACTGTGATTAGCAAAACAATGAAAATCCAAGTATCTTAAACAACATAAGCTCTAAAACCAGTAGTTGGAATAAAAACTGTTCTAGTTCCCACAAATATACTTCTTCTATTGCAATCTCCTCGTTTTTGAGAGGTAGCATTTTAGCTATCATACCTAAAACCAAGTATCAAAATATATTGAGCCTGGAATCACACCTTTGAATCACGGAATCAAAAAGTACAAAATTTAGTACAATTTAGTACAATTTTGTACTTTTTGATTCCGTGATTCAAAGGTGTGATTCCAGGCTCAATATATTTTGATACTTGGTTTTAGGTATGATAGCTAAAATGCTACCTCTCAAAAACGAGGAGATTGAAATGAAAGGAGGAATATTACTCAGCTATAAGAAAAGATGAAATTACTGCCATTTGCAACAAAATGGATGGACCTCCAGAACATCATGCTAAATGAAATAAGCCAGACAGAAAAAAGGTATATGACTTCACTCTTATGTGGAATATAAAACTGAAAGCAACAAAGAAAAAACAAACTCATGGACACGGTCAATAGTTTAGTGGTTACCTGGGGGCAAGAGGGGAGGAGGTGGGAGAGGAGGGAGGGGAACCAAATACATGGTGATGGAAAGAGATGGTTGGTGAACATATAATGTAACAGATAGACAGTGCACTGTAGAATTGTACACCTGGAACCTAGGTAATTCTTGTTAACCAATGTCACTCCAATTAAGTCTAACAATAAAAAAAAAGTGCAAAAGCAAACAAAGCACATTCAATCATGTGTTTTTTTAACATTATTTTTTACCACATTTTATTACAATGTTTGGTGAGAAAAAAAGGTTAAGTTTTAAAATGAAGGACACATTTATTTCCTGAAATATTACTATTCTGTTAAGAAATTAATATTTTAAAAATATTTCATTAGATGTTAAAATTTTTTGAATATTTTATAATGCTGACCAAACTTTTATAGTAGTATATATACCTTATAAAATTATAGAGTACATATTAGTTTTTAGCCTATAGGTACAGAAAAGATTTAAAGACCATTTATCTAGAAAAAATAGGTAAACAAAAAAATAAAATTTGAGATTATTGGAGAGTAGATTTAAGTTGATATACAAGAATATAGGCAGTAGTTATTAATTCTACAGGGGACAGTTTCATAAACTGGACAGTTTCATGAACTGGACCTTGAATATGAACTTGCTTCCCAGTGTGGAAAAGGAAAAGAAAGGGAATTTCAGGTAGAGGACATATTGAACCTGGACATACTATTCAGACATCAAAGCACATGGCTGGCAAAAGAACAGTTAACAGATCTAGACATTAAGTAGATTTCCTGTTAGTAGTTCTAGATATTGAGCATCAAATAGTTGTTAACACAAAAGAAAAGCAGCCATCATGACTTCTGATGGAAGAACATACCATTTAAGAAGTAATCTTGCCCTCCAAATTAAACCTTAATCAAGGCTCTAGATCTCACTGTCAATTATACAGCAAGTAGAGAGGTCCAAGTAGCACTACCTAAACTGGTAAACTGTAGAACAAATGAAGCTGGTTCTTCCCAAGAAATAAATTGCAAGGGAAAATGGGGCAGTAGGGAGGCTGGCGTGTGAACACATAGATAAAAGACATTTCAACCAATCACAATGTATAGAACATATGCAAAAATAGGTGATAAGAAATTTGTTCACTGGACACTTGATATCAAGGAATTTTTCAGTGTATTATGAATCTGGGATTACTTTTTCTAAATGTTCCTTATCTTTTAGACCTACATACTGATATATTTACAAATGAACTAATGGCAAGAGGGATTATGTGGGCAGGTGTTTAAATCAAACAAGACTGACCATGGATTGATAATAATTAAAGCAAATACATGGAGGTTCATTTCACAATTCTATCCTACTTTCATATAATTTTCTATAATAAAATGTTTTTCAAAAAGAAAGGCTAAGTCCTCTAGATCTAGTTATAGTTTCTACTTGTTTTTATATCAAACCATCTCCAGTCAAAGACTAGGACTTCCCCGAGATATTTCCCACAACTGAGTCTGTGAAATTAGATATCATACCTACACAGAAACATTATGTATGTAAGCAAATAAGGCCTTGAATTATTCTCAAGTTTTAAGGATTATTTATATTTTAAAGTTATTCTTTTAAAGTCATTTTATCCATAGCATCCAGTGAGAACAAACAGCAACTATTAACTAAAAGGCAAGTGAAATTAAGACATTCCAAAATTAAATCAAGTTTTATCCATCTGAATGGAAACGAGCATGATAAATAACTGTTACCAAGGTTGAAGAAAAGAAATGACCTTTAAGGATATATACTGCAAAAGCTTTTCTAAGTAATGTCTGGTTTCAGCTCTTGATGGAAATATATCACTACTCAATAAAAAGAAATACAGCTTACTGGAATATAACAGAAAGCATTTTTAAAAACACAGAAAAATCATATACTGTGTACACTACTTCAAAGATTCTTTCATGCATGATTTTTTTATTGGTATAGTAAGAGGGAAACCAAACTTAATCCAGTCAAAATGTATATTGAAAAAAAAAACCTGTTGCTTGCTCTAAAGGAATTTAAAGTTTAGAATAATTATTATTATTTTAAATATCAATGATAGAAAACAGGAAGGTGATTACAGTTAGAAACAACGGCATTTCAAAACCAAAGTAGCTCACAAGAAATAAGTGAACAACACTAAATGCCAACTTAAAAAACATCTTATGAAATGTGTTAATTCCAAATTGAAAGTCAATCTATAAAATTTGACATGTCATTGTCACAGCTAAAACATATAAAAACTGCTAGGGCTAGAGAGACAAGATAATTCATGATTCTGGAGAACGTTATTCTGTATCATTGGTTCCCAAGCTGTGGTACCATACCCCCAGGGGTAGGGAGGTGCTGGACCATTCGGAGGTATGCGGAGGCGGGGGGTCAATAATGGTGAAAAAGCAAGCAAAGTAAAAACATGCAAAATGCTAGTTATGGAACAATAAATGTTAAGTTTGGATCACCATCAATGGAGACACTTCAAAATTGGATCACGTTAGTGAATGATGATTGGTGAGGGCGTGGCTATGAACCTTTCCCACAAACTGCTCTTCTGCCAATCATTACAGTTTCAGAACAACCTATTTGTGAAGATTCTAAAACTTCCCCAAACATATAAATACATAAGTAGCCAGACAGTTTGATCAGTTTAGTTACAGAGTAAAAGTGCATTCTCTTTAATTATGATTCTTTCCAAGTTAGTTTTATTTAATGTTTAAATACTTGATCACGATTATCAATATTTAACTTATAAATACTGTAAAATTAAATTCTGTGGTTTATACTTTTAGCATAGTAGTATTTCTTTCCTAACTTATGACCTCATTTCCTCTATTTTACATTAAGATAAGCACGAAACAAAAGTGTATTTATAAACAGCTGCTTTAAAAACAAGGGGTATAGGGAGTTCCCTGGTGGTGTAGTGGCTAGGCTTCCACGCTGTCAACGCTGCAGCCTGGGTTTGATTCCCAGCCAGGGAACTATCCACATAAAAACAAAAAAAAAAGGGGTATAATTTATAGAAATGGGTTTAAAAGGGGTTCAGAAGTGGAAAAAGGTTGGGAACCACTGTGTGTGTGTGTGTGTGTGTGTGTGTGTGTGTGTGTATAAGCATATATATAACATATATATTAGAAATTAAATGGTTAATTAAAAGCCAAGTTTATAATAGCTAACATACCAACTTAGATACTCCCTCAAACTTTATTTGATGTAGTCTTACTTAGGTAGAGAAGTAAATTAAGTTTCTAAATCCGAAAAACCTTAATTAATTAAAGGAAAACAAGTTTTCTCTCTCCCTCCCCCACTCCCCTCATCCTCTTTCTCTACAGCTATATCATAATAAAGGACAAAGAATACAGAGCCATAGGCTTGTTATAAAAATATGCCTCTAAAGAATTAAAAAAAAACTTTTAATTAAAGATCTGTATGACTATTGGGAATACCACCTAATAAGCAACTTGGAGAAAAAAAATAATAATACAACAAAAAACCAAAAGCAAACCCCAAACAAGCAAAACCTAAAAAAAATTATTGGTACAAATTAAAATTCAATCTAAACTCAACATACTAAAAATTTGAGAAAGGAGCTTTTTATGAATGATACATTTCTCATTATCAAGTAAACAAGGAAAAACAATTCAATCTAGAATCTAGAATTGAAACTTCAATATGGGTACTTCCTTTGTCATACTTTACACTGATTACTTTCACACATAACAATTTCTTATTTGTTCACAGATTTTATTTTAGCAGTATTTACCACAAGCAAAATCAAACTCAAATCAGATGTTTTCTTGTATGAAATTGCTGTATTCCTCTCAATTTTTGCACTTAACACATTGTACTTCCTTATGCTGAACACTTAGCCAGGGTTATCTTTATAAAATTTTCCTATATATGGCTATCAGAAGCAATTTAGAATAAGTTGAAGCACCTACTGAATAACCTTAATGGTTTCTTTAACGTTAGACTTATTAAACAGAAGCCTTTTAGGCACATGGAAAATACTGTATCTTTCATATATAAAGTACTTCTCAAACATCACATCTGAAGTTAACTCCTAGTATATTAAAGCTTCAATATTTTAATAAAAATGACAGGAAAAAAATAAGAGTTGCATTCACCTCCATATTATTGAAATATTTTAACCAGTGTGAAAGAAAAACCTAAAGTGAATACAAAAATGAAAAACCACTTCAAAGAATATGAAATACAAACATGGCCAAAATAAACTATTCTTTCAACTTTTCTAAGAGTAGGATTGTCATATATATATGACACACACACACATATAGGCTGTCCAGAAAGTATCCAGTCATGTAATATAAAAAAGAGGCCTTTATGGCTGGATTTTTTCTGGACAGCCCTCACATACATTCATACACCTATTCATTACGGTGCACATCACTGATAATCAAAACTTAATAAAAATGTTTATTTTATACAACTATTCATTTTACAAACAAGTCTCTATGTACGGCAAAGTTCAAATAACAGTGCAATGTTTCACAATGTTTTAAGCATTCGTATCAGATCCTTAAAAGTGTGAAATCTTTTAGTTTGCCAAATAGTTTAAAGGATACAGAATACATCATATACTCACTTGCAGTTTTCCATGTCACCCTCTCCAGCCAAAAACAAAAAAACAAAACAAAAAAATGCTCACTGCTCAAGGCCACAATAGAAAATAAAGTTCATAATCACTAAGTAGATATTTTTATTTTAAAAATACAGTTCTTGAAATACATTGCTAATTTCCTTGAGATTATACTGAAGTTGATATATATATATATATGGTATTGTAAATGTGATTGCTCAGATTCATATAGCATTACAAATTATTGTTCTCAAAGATGAAATTTTGTTCAAAAAAGCCATAAATTTACATCTTCCATAGTGAGAAACTTTAGACCCATATTTTTTGTGGCCATATCATTGCTGATAATAACTGTAAAAGTCACTTCAATTACAGAGTATTATCAAGAAGTTTTTCTTCCAATGACTTGGACCAGAGAGTATTAATATTTATATATGAATGATTAGTTAATTTAAAACTAGATATTTTTAAAAAGATATCAGTGAACTTAACTGTATTATTAACTGATATGACAGTTTTACACTAAGTGTTTGGGAAGAAAAATAATATAGGTTTGTAATTTCCAGAAAATACTGTTAGTTAAAATAAAGGAAACTAGGTTCTAATCATTTAAAATAAAGCCTTCCCTACATGCAAAATTGTATCAACATGTCAGAACTTTGCATTATAAAACACTATTTTTATATTTGACAAAGATAAGGAAGGGGGTAATTAGGAGGGTAAAAAAAAGTACCTTTGCTTTTTTATAATAAAATAATTTATTTATGATTCTCCTAACTTCCACTTCAATTCCCTGGCAAAACACCTAAGGCAATAACTACACAGTCCTGTTTTCAAATTAATCATTAACTGAAAAAACATATTCTTTGGGCTCCAAAATAGTGTCATTATTACAACTTTATAGGACTTCATTGTAAAAGCAATTTAATTACCTCACAAAGAAAATCTACAACTGAGATTTAGATAACATTTTTTTCAAAAGATACATGATTTCTGGAAAAAATATACTTAATGAATTATGTAACAAAAATGAAACAAAAAAATCTCATGATGTTTCCAGTTTTAATTGGAAAAACAAAAACCTTGAAACATACATACAGTTAGGAGGAACAAAGGGATGGTTTGCTAATATCCATCAACAAGTGTACTTGGTTCTATAATTCAGATTTTTGTTAACTCTTAAATTTCCAAGTTTATTCTAAGGATTTTTTCTGTATATTTACCCGTTTGAACAACATCAATATTAAATGACTAAAACACATTCTAGAATATTCTTTATATAGATTCTTGGCTGAAATATCTTATGTCTAAAACTGGCACCCCAATGCTAGTTTATCCATGTTTATTCATATACTGAAATGCCCTCTCTGCACTATATTTAATTGTGTACCATCTTTTCATTATTATTCTTATATTCAGGACATAAAGCATTAAAACTACCACTTACTGTACCAAAATCCATGTTCATATGACTACATAAAAATTGTCCCCTAGAGATGAAAAACATTATAATAATTATGATGTTTAAAAGGCATGTTTTTTATTACTCTTGTATGTATTTTGGACAAAAATATTGAGCAGCTAATTATGCTACTCCACACATCATGTTCACTGAGTTTACTACCACAGTTTTAGTGCAACAAAATACCTTTGAAAAGCCATTCTACAGTAATTATGGCAAGGCTCATTAAAATGCAGAGGTAAAGATTCCATTTGTATAGAAATGTAGAAAATAATGTTTGAAAAGGAAAGGTGTTTTATCAGGCTTTTTTTTTGAATACTAAAATATAGTATATAAACATTTCTTGAATTAGTTTTATAGTCAATTTTGTTGTAGTTATCATTTAGTGGTGATAAATTTTGAGAGGTATATATTTAATAAACATTATACTTGAGATTACAGTCTTAGGTAAACATTTAATACACAATGCCAAGGTAGTTTCCTTTTTTTTTTTAATTTTTGTACTAAAAAGTCATACATTTAATGTTGACATTTTTTCTTACCTGTGTGCCTCAGACCAATAAAGTACTCTGCATTAAAATTTAACTCTTGAGACAGTAGTACAGCATTGAAAAAAATTGTAAAGCAGCTCAGATACATTGAACTCAGATTTTACATTTTCATTTGTCAAACTAGAATATAAAAAGTAAGCTTGAAAATCAAGTTGAAAAAGCTTATTCTTCCTCAAGAAAATGTATGAACAACGTGAAAATGATCAACTAGTATGAATGAAACATTGTACATAGTTAAGTCACATTTAGTGGTTGCTACACATACCACTCCCTCCTTGAAATTACGGAACCATCTACATGTGAAACTAAGTCATCTTCATTTTCGTCATAATGTTCATCATTGACAAACTTCATTCCCATTTTTAGATCTTCATAATAATCCATTGGTCTTTCAAACCTACTGAGATTTTCTACATTGTTCCACTGTGTTTTTTCAGGCTCTTCTAAATAGTCTTTCCGTATCAGGTTGTTCACTGGATTTTTGTTTTCTTTTTTTACACTGTCTGGGTAAGAATCAAGCTCATCCTGTTGAAGAACATCTATTTGTGATTCTTTTTGCATATCTGATGGTGGAATGTAGTTCTTGGCAAAGTAGTCTCCACGAAACGTCCGTCTTCTCCTATAGCAGAATATTCCAGCCAAAACACTTACAAGTATTACGAAGAGAGCCCCACCCACTATACTAGCAATGATTGTGCCAATTGTGTCATCTTTAATTGTTGCCAAAGTTGACAATGGGAAGGGCAATTTTTTTGGTTCTGTTGCTAGATCCTCGATGTCAGCAGTTGAGGGATGCCACTGAACTGTAGGCTGAAGGGTGGTAGTAGTAGGAGGATCTAATGGAAACAGTAAAGATACACAAGACACAGAAAGGCAAAGAATGTCAATGCAGGCTGATTCAGCAGCAAGTTGAAAAGAAGCACAGTTAATGAATATATATTCATACTAACAATAGTTTTTCATTCTTAATTTAAGATTAGAATGTAATGATACTTATATATTTAATACCAAAACTGACACTGAAAGTCAGTTATCTGTTAAGTAAAAGGAATGAAAAATTATCAATGGTATAAGTCCTAAATTATTCTATTCCAAGTTTAAGCATGATATTGTACTCATAGAAATACGTTTTTGTGTGTGTCTTTTTTAGAGGAAGAGTATTACTTAAGTGTTTATACATATAGCTGGCTTAAGAATTATCATGCCGAAAAATTAAATTATATCAAATAATTCAAATGTATATTTTCTTAGCCAGTGGCACAAAGAAATTAAAGAATGAAAAATTAAAGTATGTTTTCTTAATAGCCTTATTTATGTAATATTTTGGTAAGATCTGAACTTATCTATAAAAGAATGAAAAACTATGGAATTTTGTTAAGTGGTCACAGTATAAGCTGTTGGTTTAATAATTCTCTCAAAAATATTTTCCTTATATAAAGATAACTCTTCAATTTTTAAAAAGGACATACGTAGCATATACCATTATTTAGTAATCTAAAAAATAAAAAAGCATGTTTAAACTGTGTTTGCCAAATGAGCTATTATCAAATGAGACTAACAAAGTAAAGACAAGTTATAAAGTATAAAATGTTATTAAAATGTCATCATTTCTATACCTCATGGGTAAGATATTTGAACATTTAGGAAATTGAAGGATTTCAACCATATCTGCAAAATTTAACGTCACATTCCTTTAAGATGAAGTGTCAAAAAAAGTAACTAATATTTTAGAGAGAACATTCTAATAATACTTATATTAGATGCAAATGATCCTGTGTATTGCCATTAGACCACAGAGTAAATAGCCATTAATATTAAAAGCAACTAAACATAAACAGTAAAAATTAAAGATTGGTTAATTATAAATTTAAGTGGTACTTGTAGGTAATGTTACACAAAACTCTAGAGTTTGAAGGAAGGATGAGGTAACAATTTTTGAATTGTTTCATTCATAAAAATAAATGACCCAAATGGTAATCTCCTATAATTAATTTTTAAATGAGCGGTACTGATAGAGTTTTTTAAAAAAATGATTGTTAGAAAAATACTAAATCTACATGGGATAAGTTATTCTAAAATTACAAGCTAAAGAAAAATACTTACTGAAACAGGTTTCATCACGGAATGCCATATGTATAGAATGTGGTAAAAATTTAGCAAGTATAGTATAAAGATTTAATAAGTACAATATAACTAATTTCCTACGAGTTTAAACCAAAATAAGACGCAATTCTATCAAGAATTTTGAGGTGAATATTAGTTATCATATTATATGTAAGTAAATGAATCAAGGAAGAATTTTAATTTGTGAGAACATATTCACTACCTGAACAAATTTTACCTTAAAAAAAAATTTGTGGAACTGTAGAATCATTTCTAGTATTAAAGTGGCAAAGCTTCATATAATATAACTTCAAAGAACCAAGATATTAAATAGACTAAAAATTAATCATCTGTAAGACAACTCATGTATAACTCACATATTTTCTGAAGGTGGAAGACTAATGTTAAAGTTTTAAGTATTAAATATCACCTTTAAAATGATTCTCAAAGAAAAAGTATTACAGTAAACTTGCATCAGCATATTTAAACAAAAGTACAAATCAACTAAGTAATTATTTATAATCCATACATCTTGGTACACCTAACATTTATGAAGGTTTTTATGAAAAACTTAATAAAATGCTAATTTTCTTAGAACAGTGCATGTAACTGAGCTTTCACCAAGTATAAAATATGTAACTAAACATTTTGTCAAGTGTTCTAAAAAAAAAAAAAAAATCACTGATATTTCTTATTTCTACTTGCAATGCTCTTTATGCAAACACAGATGGGCATCTGTTTAACTCAGAATAAACAGAAAACAGCTTTCAGAAAATCTAACTTAAAAAAGAGAGAGTACCAAAAAACCCTATTTAAAAATCTTATATTATTTGTCATTAGTGCTAGAAGTTTTTTAACTTATCATCCCCTCATCAACCAGTATTAAAAATAGCCTCCCTATTAATGATTCCATGGAGGAGGAACCACTGTTAATACTTTAATTTTTTGTATTTTAAGCAATGCATATATGACAATGCATATAAGAGATTTATTCATGTTTTCTAATCTTGCCCTCCTCCAAGGTAATTACAGTGAGAGTCACAATGTGTATAAGAAGGCACAAGGACCAGTATTTTGAAATCACCAAAAACTACTTATGTATCATGATTTAAATCCTTCCCAACAGTATTCCTTATTTTTCAGTCAGACAATATTTTTTTATGTTCTTTGCTGAACATATGATAAATGTGTATATATCAAATGTAAGGAACTAGTAGTCTCTCAGGTCATCACACCTAAAGAAAGAATGTCCTAATTTTCTTTTTCAAATTAATGATTTCTGCCAAATAAAAAACCAGTCTCATTTTAAAGTATATTTTGGAATAATAATTGTTATGTTAAAAATTAAATTAACTTAATTGATTTCTTTTTCTTTTGGACTTTATATGAATTGTTTAAAGAAAAATAATCTATAAATTTTAAAATTTAAGGATTGCTAAGAATGTGTGGATTCTTAAGTCTGATAATATGTCTTGATTCTAAAATCAGTATGATTTGAAATTCAACATTTGCATAGAAATATACTTTGAGTTTTAGGCATGGAAGAGCTTATGTGATATATATAAATTTTCAGAGAGAATAAGAGGTATTGGGAAAAAATACACACTAAAAGCAACTAGAAAAATACAACTTCTATCACTCAGTATTAGACAAAGAGCCACTGTACTCCCATTAGTAATAACTGTAGTTGAATACTGCAATCTTGAATCAATCATCCCTTGTCCAAAATCTTATGCTTCCCAATGTGGGAAAATATAATAAAATTATGAAACATTTCTCTCAGAGTTGCTAATTTTACTCTGTTCTAAGAAAACTTTTAGTCTCTAATCATAAGATACATTCCTTTTACAAATACTTTTTAAAATCATTTCTAAAATTTTTAATTGACAATTTTAATATCAAGGTTAAAAAAAAATTTCCTAGATGAAAAAGCTTACAATGAAAAAGATTAACTGTTTGATCATTTGTGTGAATCATGACCTTTTATGCTGACAAAAGCCTAAGCTTTAGTCATTTTGGAAAGGTAATATTTTATCTATTATATTCGTTACCTTGTCAAAGAAAACATAAAAGCAGATTCTGAATTTTTAATTCTTTCCTAATTGTTTTCTTTTCAAATTCATTCACACAATGAAAATTTACTGAACACCTACTATGTACTGAACATTATTGCAGATGATGAGAATATAGTGATTAAAGCAGACAAAGATCTGGCCATCTTAGGATTTACGTTCTAGGTGGGATAAAAAGAGACAAGCATATAAATAAACTAAAATATGTAACATATCACATAGCAGTAAGTACAGTAAAAAAAATGAAGGAGAGAAGGAAGACAGAAAGTAGTAAAGGGGTGAGAAGACAGTAGTTTCAATTTTAAATACATTGTAAAGATGTTATTTGGGTAAAGATCTAAAGGAAGTGCAAGGCAGTACAAACAGCAAGTACAAAGACTCTGAGGTAGAAATGTACCTGCTGTTTTCATATAACAGCAAGGCCAGTGTGACTAAAACCAAGTGAGCAAGGAATAGAATAAGAGATAAAGTCAGAGAGAGAATCTAAGACCAGAACAAGTGGTCTTATAAATCACAGTGAAGACTTTGTTTTCATTGTGGGTAAAATAGGAAGTCCCTGAAAGGTTTGGAAGAGAGGAGTGACATGATCTGATAGGCCCTTTAAAAGGATCATTCCTGCTGATCATTTGATGACAAACTGAAAGTAGGAAGATTAAATGGCTGTTCTCATAGTGAAGTAAGAGTTGCTGATGGCTTGAACCAGAATATTGGAAGTGGAGAACTGGGAAGGTTCTGTATACAACATAATGGGAGAGCTGATGGATTTGTTGATGGAGAAGGTGGAGTATGAGAAAAAAATCAAAATCAAATATAAGTATCAAGGACTATACCCTCAGAAAATATAAGGATGGAGCTACCAATAACTAAAAGGAAGAAATCTACTGGATGAAGAGATTTGGTGGCAAAGGGCAGGAGAAAGATTACGACCTCAGTTTTAAATGTTAAATTGTAAATGCCTATTTACACTTCTACATAAGGTTAATGATCATTAATAGGCAGTTGGACACACAAGTCAGGAGTATTAGGAAGTGGACCCAGAATGCCAAATATATGCATTTAGGATGCCACCGAAAGAATCAGTATATATAAGAATGCCCAAATTGAGCCTTAGTGTTTAAACGGTTATATAATCATAACACATTGAGCCTAAGACTTACAAGTAATAGCTCATATCAAAATTTGTACAACAGAAACAAAGAGTAAGCAGTCCTTAAGTATATTTTAAATATGCATTTTCCATGGTTTTAAGATTTTTATTTTTTAATAAAAAAAACCTCTAAGGAAGAAAGGGAGATTAACATACTAACACTTAATCTCATTCAGATTTCCACCAAAGCACAGCTGCTGACAGAAAGGGATAGCTAGGGATGTATATAGAACTAAGCTTCTTGTGAGATTCATGCAAAAAAAAAAAAAAAAAAGAGGCATTAACTAAGTACTGAGTATACAGTGGTAAATAAAGCAAACACAAATTGTTTAAATGTGAGGACAGATAAGTAAATGAGCATACAACTACAAATTGTAATAAATAATATGGAGGACTATTCTTAGGTTAAGTGATTATACAAGAACTGAGAATATAACACAAAAGCAAGCTTACAATTTCTCTAAAATAAATAAAAATCCTAACTACCTATTACATAATCACCAATACAAACCTGCATTTCTCAAGGTTTTCTTCCTTTTGCCTTTAATTTTCCATTTGTTAGAAATGAAGATTGCTATATTCTTATAATCAGGAGATGCTCAAAATATTTTATATGATTTTTATAAATATGATTCCACTGATAATTTATTGTTTATAGCCACACTCAGGAAACAATGTATTTTTAGCTCTAACTATATATATTGTCAAATTAACAAAAACTTTCAGTGAAATAAATGAAATATAAAAATGTTAAGTTCTTAGTGGTTAAAGGACTAACAATAAAATAATTTTAAATTTTATTAACATTCTCAGTGGCATTCCTACTTCATCTCTCAGTAACCCAATATGAATCACATAGTGAATGTCAATGTTATTTAACAAGCCAGGTCATCAAAGTTGATATCCTATTTTATCAGAGTAGCCACCAAAAACCAAACCAAACCAAACCAGTGTTCATTCTTGATGCGGACAAAAGAACCTAGAAAAGCATGTACTACCTATAAAAGAAATAAATTAAATACTATTTAGCTGTAAAATTAACTATGTGCATAGGTTTTAAAATGTATATAAACTTGTTGCACAGACATTTTGACATTTAAATAAAGAAATAGCATTTTACACATGTTTCAGATAGGGTTTCTTTATTATATCTCTTTTAGATTATTTGGAACACCTCACATTGAGGAATCTGTATCTTTACAAGTATAAATTACCACCATGATCATAATGCTATTATGTCTGTCATTATAGGAATAATTTAAGTAACTCATTTTACAAGTAGATAGCAACTTACCTGAAATGTAGATGACCTTTTGATCACTTCTTTGACCAAGGGAATTGGTCACTTTACAGACATAAACACCAGAATAATTGAAAGTCAGTGGATGAACAAAATGAAGAGTATTATCTGAAGCCAATAAGCCATCAGGCCATTGTCCATCCAACCTAGATTTTAAAAAGCATGAAATTATTTCGAATACCTTCAGTCTGTATGCATTGATAGCTATTTAAATACGATACTAACTTTTGAGCTATTAGTGAAAGAACCAGCATCTTATGGTTATAAAAGCATACAAGCTATGAATTTTCACTTTAATAAAGATGAACTAATCGATAAAGTCCATTAAGCATACCAATTCTTTCAAAATATCAATGCATATAAGTGTAGCTAGGCCAACATATCAAAATAGGAGGGAAGGAGAGAAAAAAATTATGTGATTTTAAAGAATTATATTCAGAAAACTGGAAAATTAGAAAAACATTTGAAGGCATACCAACATTATCTAAGAAATCAAAATAATTATCTGTGAATTATGTATCTGTTCATGCTATTCCTACAATTTTCTTAATGAAAACTCATCTAACTACATGATGTTTTAGCATATTCTATAACATATTTGAAGATCATCATTTAATCTATACTGTGTCCCAAAGATGGTTCGTTGCTGAACAACCAAGAAGTGTTTTCTTATAAAATAATTTCATTTTTTAAGGTGGGCATAGGTAACAATAAAAAACTAGGCACCATTTAGTATTAACAACTCTTTTTAAAATGGGGCCTATATTAATTTGGCTAAGAGGTCCTATCTAGTGCATATATTACTACAAACCAGTGAAAATAAAACACACTCTAAGAATTCAAAAGGCATTCACTACAATGGAATTAAATATACTGTTACACATCATTTTTCCAACCTCAGAGTACAAACAACCAACCAATAAAAAACCATCAATAAGTCCTTATTTTTAAACTGTCTTTAAAGGCCATTAAGTTATTTTTTTAAGACATAAAAAAGTCAAGAAAACCCAAGCAACTCAACCACTACAGTTTGAGTAAGGCAGATTTTCAAAATTGTCATTCATTCCTTCACTCAGCCATCCATTATTTACCCTATTCTCCCCTGCTGCTGTTGCTGAGATGGCATAGGTAAGAAAGATTTAGTCCTTGCTTTCAGTGATCTAAGTACATAGTAGGAGACCAACAACTAACTACAAAGCAGATCAGAACAAAGAATAGTAAGAAGGTAGAATGAAGCAAATCAATACCGGAGAACAGGGTAGAATGATTTCACTCTTTGATCCGAAGTGTACTAGACGGAAGAACAATCAGTAAAATCTTTTACAATTCATAGTACTGTAATTTAGCAATAAGGGATAAAGGTAATATTCTAATGTTTAAAAAAACAAAAACAAAATACCCAACCTCCTTCTTAAGAGGACTTCAGAAAGAACATTTTTACAAGCATCAGCTTTCAAGAGTTGAACTCTTTTACTAAGATAATAAGAATGAATATAAACTATATCTTACCAACTATCCTTATTTTAGGGCCCAAATTCTAATCCCTTTAATTCTGAGAAATGTCTTATAACTCTTTACATTGATTATTCAAATGAGACACAGAAAAATCTAAATATCACACTGAATTCACAACAAATGACATGCTAAGCACCTCCTATTCCTTTGCATTTATGTTACATGATTTATATTGTCTTTATCCTCACAAAAACTCTATGAAATACTTATCAATGAGGAAGGAAACAAAGGATTAGAGAGGTTAAATGACCTCCTCAAAAAGACATCCCCAAGTACAGACACTAGGATGAGAATGCAGAATTGTATGACTTTTAGAAATGCCCTTTCACACATCTTAACCAATGATATCCTCCCACTTTTAAGAAAATACAAATGAAGAAGGCCTTTCCTACTTTTAAAGTTGTATCTTTGTTTAAAGGCAACAGATTAACCAAATATACTCTTTCCTTGCTTCCACAAAATCCTACCTAAAACAAGACTAAAGGAATTAAAAAGCTATTAAACCTACGAGGAGAAAGAGAACAGGGGGTAGAATTCATCAGATAAGGTGGTTCAACAAAGTTCTCTTTTAGAAGACAGAAAACAGTACTTTTTTTAGGCCAGTATTTCTCAATCAGGAGTGATTTTTGTCTCCAGGGGACACACAGCATGTCTGGAAACATTTTTGGAAGGCAGCATATCTGAAGACATGGTTGTCACAATAGGGTAGTGGGGGAGGGGTTGAGAGGCGAAATGCTACTGGTTCTAGGGATTAGAGGTCAGGTATGCTGCTACCCACAAAAAAGATTTATCTGGTTCAAAGTATCAACAGTGTCAGGTTGAAAACTCTGCTTCAGGCTTACGAAAGGGAAATGGATAAGAAAGCAACCAATTTGGTGCAAAAACCTAAAGCTGATTTGGAGCTTGACTCACTGTATTTCAGAAGACCAGAGTAAAGTAAAGGGCTAGAAATAAGATTAGATGGAAGTTGAAAAAAAAACAACAGGCTCCTCCCAACTCTGTATAGATGCCAGACATGTTTTAGGAAAAAGAATTATATAAACTGAATGGCTATTAAAAAAGGACTTTCACCTTGCAATAGGTGACATCAGGAGCTTCACAAGGGAAAAAAATGACCTCTCTACCTGATTACTATGAATGGAATTTAATAATGAATAATCCCCACTACAGAGTTTCCACTCAGCAATTTACTTTAATGTATCACTGTGAACTGACTGGATAACTGAGAAAATTAAGCAATATCTACAAAATGAAAGGTAAAAAATAAAAACAAAAGAACCAGGAAAAAAAAAGAAACAACATGTAGGAAAAATAAAGTCTGAAGAGGAAAGCACTCTAGAATCCCTGGGAAAAAAACAAGGAGATACTGCATCCATAAAATAAGAAAAGAATGTTATGGAAATGAACAGAGAATAAGAAAATACTCATAAAAATGTCTGCCCAATTTTTTAAATCAATGGGGGGAAAATCAAGCAAATCTCCTATAAAGAACAAAAAAAATTTGAAATATAAGAAAGGATACTTAGTATACAATAAATAAGAGCTCCAGTAAAAGAAAATGGTGGGGGGGGGGGGGAATGACCAAAAATAGAAGAAAATTATCCACAGTTGACAGTCTCTAGATTGAAGGGGAGTCCTAAATATTGAGAAATATGAACAGAAACCTCAGTGTAACCTCATAGATAAAAGTGAACTAAGGATATTCAGATAATAAGCTACACAAGTAAAAAGAAGCAATTACTAGCCTCAGGGAAAATAGCTTTAGACAAAAGAAAACAGAGTTTCAATATACTACACTTAGCTCTCAGGAAATAATATTTGCCTGTCATAAGGAGGCAAACAATAATTACAGAGTTTAAAAATATAGCTTAATTTCATTGGGACTATGAAGGGTATGTATATGGATATATTTATGTGTGAAGGGGTAGATATACTTGTATTCATCTTCATAAGAAGTGAATAGATAGTATTAAAAATTAGTAAATCACAAAGTAAGAGTTTAAGACCTGCAATAGTAACTACCAGAAGGAACTGCTAAAGTTGAGGAACAGAATTGAGGGGGTAGGAAGGTGGGGAGAAGTGGGACAGGAGAACACTTAGAAACCCTTCATTTAATTTTCAGCTATTACTATAATCATGTATTATATTGATAAAAACAATTTTCTTCATTTAAAAATATTTTAAACTTTTAAATAATTTTTCTTTAGAAATATCTAACATTATTACCTGCTCCATACAGATTTGAAGGGTGGTGGATTTGCATCAGCATTACACTTGAGATTAACACCTTTTCTTCCTACAAACCAATTTCCATCATAGCCTGTTACTGAAACCTCAGGAGCATCTATAAAACAAATGCATGACAGAACAGATTATCTTTTGTTAATGATAAATACAATATACAATGGTAACATAATAAACTAAACTTTAGAAGAAGAGAAATAGTTTTTCCTTCTCTCAATACACATAACCAATGTGGAAGACAGTACTCAAAGAATGAATGAATAAATGGATAAAAAGAACCCAAACACTAGGCAATTATAAGCATATATATATTTCTAGTTATTAAACACTGAATATAAGAATATTCACAAACCTATAATCACCAAAAGCAAAACTTAAGAGTCCTATTATGAAATATGTAGAGTCTGATGAACAAAGAAAATACTTTAAGAACTTAATTCAGTGAGACATGTCATTTAAGTATCAAGTCATCATATAAAACTGTTTTTAATGCAATGTTTAATCTGAAAGGAAATATCCCCAGAGATAACATGTTAATTAAAGGGATTAAATTCTCTATACTAAAATTAATATTCTGTGGGCATGTAGAGAAGTGACACAAACTTTCTAAGACTATAATTATAACTTAAGTAAATTATCTCAGGCCACACTGTTCTAAAACATAAACTTGCATCTATTCAATGTATCCAAAGGTCTTTTAGTCTATGTACAATATAATCAGTTAAATGAGCAATTATCCATGTCCACTAGCAATGTAAATTTATGCCTTCAAACTATAATATCCAATACTAATCAATCTTTCAACCACTATATCGTTGGTTCCTAGTAAGTCACAGGCATCGTTTTAGGTATTTATATCTATATATCTATACATATGTATCTATATAGATACATGAGCTGTCTAAAAAAAATCCATTCATAATATATTCTAATAGAAAATACGATATTTAAAAATATTTAACTAAAACCTGTTAAGGAAAAAAATAAGATGCTAAGATAGAAAACAAGAGAAAGGGTCTAATTTAGATCGAGGATAGGGTTGGGGAGGTCATGTAAGACCCCTAAGGAAATATTACTTATACATGGTATAGAGACCTTCCATCTTTCTGTGAGTTACACAGTAAACTAGATAAAAAGTACATGGTCAGATGGGAAGCTAGAGTGACCAGATAAGTCATTACTATGCCAGGAAAGCTGACCTACTATCAAGCAAGGTTTATAAAAAGATAGTAAAACAATTAAACTTTTACTAAGATACAATTAATACCTTAGAATTTTAAAAAATGAAAATGCCTGTCTTTTATAATAACCAAGAATTAACAAAAATTGTTCTAACTTAAAACTGTTACTAAAAAGCACTGAGATTAATTTTTTTAAAAGGAGGAAGGGATAGACATTAAAGTGTCCCTATAGAATACGTATAAATTTTGAGATGTGAATTCTGGATGTTAAGACTTTCATTTTCTTAAACATTTGTTCACATGTTTTACAGGTCCCAATTCAAAAAGGAAAAATGTCATGAGTACACTATCAACTTTTTAGGAGCATGCCAATAAATCTAAACAATAATTAAAGTTCTACACATAAAAAGTAATTTTATACATTTAGGATTGTACTCAAGCATGTGTAAAAATAATAATATATGAGGGCTGTCCAGAAAAAATCCATCCATGAATGCCTCTATTCTTCATATTACATGGCTGGATACTATCCAGCCAGCCCTTGTACATTATACAAATTGATTAAAATTTCAGTCATTACTAGACAAAGAGAAGAAAAAAAATATGAGAAAAATATTAACAATACTTACAACTGAGATTTAAATTTTATGAGAAAAAGGAAAAAGTTAACAGTCTATGAAAGCAAGGTAGGAAAAGGGAAAAAAAAAATTAATTGGATTCTCCAGAGAAGTACAAAGAAAACATTTATTTGTATTCTTGAATACAAATGGTAATAACATTCATGTAAGATAGTTTCTCAAGTTTAATCCAATAAATGTTGAAAAAAAATCCTCAGAATTAGCTTTGGAAACCATTACACCAAGTCTACTGAAAATGTGTAATTTAAAATTCCATGCATCCTACCAAAGAGAAAAACCCCTAAAAACAAACAAACAAAAAAACACAACATGTCCCTCACAAACCTATCTATATTTATGATCTGTGCATTGATAGAAATGATAGCAGAAACTAAACATGTCTCCTAATATTACCTCTCATCTGCTTAATTTTCCATTACCTTTGCTATAAACTATCCAACCAACACTTTTTCTCTTGCTCAAATTTTAAAATGCTACCCAAAGAATGTATCTAAAACTGAGAAACTTAATAGAAGAGGGGAAAGTCTATATACCCACATATACACACACACAACAAGAATATCCTATAACAAAAAATAAATAAATAAAAGTACAAGATGGGCCAGCTTTGAACCTTATCTAAATGGTTATTCTCCCAATGATGTCTTTAAAATGTTTTACTTATCTGAGAATCTTACAACATGAGCAATAAAACTGAATTCAAATATTGCAAGAACATAGATTTTCAAAATAATTAAAACGCATCTAGGAAGTAAAAGATTCTTAATGAAAAATTAAAACATCATGGGTGGCATCAATAAAACCGAGTTAACAGCTAACTTAATTGGTTTGGAGAAGTACTATATTTTGCCAATAATGTGCATTTTTTTGCCCAAATTTGTGAGGGAAAAACAAGGATGAGCATTATACATGGGTAGTACTAATTCCATATCCATATAAATGTTTTTAATTCTTTTATTTATGCTTAAATAAGTTAAGTGTTACATAAAATTTCTTGTACCATAATATGTTAAAAAGTAAATGCTAAAATTCCTTTATAATACAAATAATAAGTACCTAAATATAAACAAAGATAAATTTGAACTAAAAAATGAAAACAAAAGATCTTTTTCCCTGAAAGTTTGGGCCAAAAACATGGTGCACATTATACATGAAAGTGCACTATACACAGCAAAACATGGTAGTTGTTTGTCTCTAAGTATTGCATATTTTGAGGTATAAATTTCCACAATTTGCTTACATACAGCGTATTTTTAAGGTCTAAAAATGACAAGATTAAATAATTTTAAGTTTGAGAACAATTTTAAAATTACTGTCCATCTTTACAAACTGTAAGAAATGTTCTGATTAAATGAAAATACCACAGAAATATATTTTAAATTAAGGGAAAACAATGTAAGGAAAAGCTGTTAAGAATTTCTGAGTACTAAATATTCAAAATAAAAACAGTATGAAATAGAATTATGTCAAAGAAAAAATAAAAATAAAATGCATGACATCTTTAAAAAGCAAATGTTACAAATTACTTACACTGTATATCTAATACAAAAGAGTATCGGATGTCCTTTTCCAAAGCTGGATGTTTTACAACACAAGTAATTCTCCTTCCTCTAGCAAATCTGGTTGGAAATAGCTTGTATTGGCTGACAATTGTTGCCGTTTCATTTGGAAAAGAAGTTGTAGTAGATTCCATTTCACCAAGATCACCTTCCCAGTTAATATGTGCAACTGGTTTTCCAGTGGCTGCAATACAAATGGCTGCTACTGTTTCGTTTCCTCCATCAATTAAAGAATCTGGCCCTTTAATTAGGCTCACAGTAGGTTCAACTGTTTAAATTTGAAAAACAATTAGTTACATTTCAGTTAAGAATAAATATACATCCTTCCAAGCTACATCTGGCTATATTTCATAAACTTAAGGATAACTGCATATATTTAATCTACACAAACACTTTTTAGATAATGCCCACCTCAACTGGATTTTTGGAACAAGAGAAGATCATGAGCAAGGACAAAGAAGCAGCCAAGAATTTTTTATAACAATTACAAAGATGGTTCTCCTGGTACTTTTCTTTATAGGGACACATGAGTTCCCAAAATTAGCATATACAAAAAATTCCTATAAATTAGATCATAATTGCCATTATGAGATTAAAGGTATTGTCACTCTAAAAGAAAAAAAAGTAGTTTTAATGTAAAATGCTTCATTTTGAAAAATGTTTAAAGAAAATATAATTTAAAATAAGTTACCAGTATAGAAGCTACACTGTTAACATCACTAGAAGTTATGTTTATTGAAATATACATACCACCTATCTTTTTCTGGTATTTGAAAGTTCCTCATCAGGGAAAAGTAACCTTAAAGTTAGACATTTCTGTCTATGCTCCATATATCCTAGTTACCTCTTCACATTTTCCAGCAAATTTTATCTAGTTTCTTCTGCATAAATTCCTCAGTACCCAGTTCATGAATTCTGTGGCTCAAACTTACAGTTTATTCTGTGTTTTCATCAAGTTTTTAACCTCAGACATTTTTTTACTTCCAAGATTTCCACTTGGTTCTTTCAGTACCATCTGCTCTTGGTTTGGATCTACCCATTTTTCTTTCATCGTTTATTTTAAGGAGTATTATTATTTTCCTATGTATTTTCTCTTTTGTAAGACAAAATTATTTTAAAATAACAAAAAAAAAATGCACACATGTGATACGTAACGTATAACAAATACCCATGTAACTACCCACAGACTAATAAATAACATTAGCAGCTCGCAAGTCCCTCACATGCCTCTTCTTGATCTTCACCTGTGTGCTCAAGTATGAAACCATTATACTGACTTTGGAAATACATTTTTACTTGCTTTTCATGTTAGTTCTATAACCAACAAATGCAAACCTACACACGTGTCATCTGTTTCTGAACTTTCTATTAATGGAATCAGACTACATGTATTTTTGTATAGTTTTCCTTTTACTACAACTGTGTGTTTCTGCTACTCATTTATGTGGGACTATTTAGCCTTAGTTTATTATTTCAGAATTCATTTTTTAACTTTTTATTTTTAGATCATTTAGATTTATATGCAGTTGTATAAATTATTAGTTTTAACTGCTGTATGGTTTACTGATTGTTCAACATTGATGGTGTTTCCTGTTTGGTATAAATAATTTTACAGGAAATATTCTCATACATGTATTTTGGTATATCTGTGCAAAGCTGCTCCAGTTTTCTCACTTGTAGTAGACTTGTTACAACTATATTTTCAATTTTACCAGATAATGACAACAGCTTTCCAAAGTACCAATTTATTCCCAATCTTAAGAGTTCCTGTTGGTCTATATATTCACCACAGTTGATATTGTTAAATTTCTCAATGTTTGCAAACCTCATAGGTATATAATGTTTCAATGAGACTATTTATCATTTCTCAGATTACAAATGAGATTAAGAATCTTTTCATATGTTTATGGGCCATCCATTTGGAATTTCCTCTTCTGTAAAACCCCTATTAAAGTAATTTTCTTTTTCTTATTGACTTGGGAGATTACTTTTCTGATTATTGTGGTGCAAATATCTTCTACCAGTTAGGGCTTGATTTTACTATTCCATGATGTGTCTGATGAACAGTTTTTCATTCCAATGAAGTAAACTAAAATGCATCAGTTTTTATTTCCCTTTCAAGGTTAACTGCTTTTATACACTAAGAAATACTTCTCTACTTCAAGCCCAGTTACTAAGTGATATACAAAGGGTGACAAAAAAATGTATAGACATTTTAAGAAAGGAAAAATTTTATTAAAATTTTAATACTTAACATATACCTATAACAAAAGATAAATACAAGTCACATTTGACTTCTGCAATTAACAAGAGGTGCTCCCAGTTTACCATCAGTGTCCAGACATTTAAGATTATGATGAACTATTGCTTGAGCAACGCTGACCAAAGTGTCCACTGATATCGCTGTGCATGCCATTTCAATTTCTTCCCTAAGTACCGCCAGTGTAACCAGTTTTCTATGGTATACTACACACTTTAAGGTCCCCCATAGGTAGAAGTCAAGGGGTGTTGTCAGAAGAATGTGGGGGAAACTCAAACAATGTTCTTGAATTTCAAATACCACTTCAAAATTGATCTTGTGCTCACTGAATGACAACCATGCTTCCACCATTTTCTTTGACTGTCCTGCCTGTCTCATGGTGACTCTAGCATTCATTTGATTAATGACGTCTTTTGGATGAATATCATACTACACACTGCTACCATAATTCAACTTCGAAAGCTAATACATAGATAACATCTCTTAAAATGTGTATGCATTTTTTTGGCACCCCATATATAGCTTCTTGTTCTCTGAAGCAATTTTATACATTGACAATCTCTTCAAATGCTAAGCACTGTTGCTTTAACAGTCTGTATAATACCAATATTTTATATCTTTGTGTTGTTTTGTTTGTGCTGACTACTGCTTGTGAAGTCTTCTTTACTTACATGCTTGGTTATTCAAGCAGACTAAATACCTGTGTTTGAATATCTAAGGTTGAAACAATTCGAAGTATAGATCATTTTTCTTCCAAAAGTGATCTGTATTTTCTTCTGCTAAGCTCCTGAAAACTTCAACCAGTCCAGAATCTCCTTGATTTAAGTTCAGACTACTCAGGTGATATACACCAGGCAGGATATAAGTCTATAAGAAGCCTGGTTTACTGCTGGTTTACTATTATTCTGAAAATGTAAACCTTTGGATACTAGGAAAATATGAGACGGCTTATGACACATCCCATCTTGAACAGAACTGCACTTAGATATTTGTCTTTCTCCCTTCTCACAGCTCTCAAAAATCTTAGCTTAGCATCTCAGGTATGTCTTCTAAATTGTCAATTGTCCTTAGGTTGAATCTAGCTTTCAGCTTTTAGTGCTAGACTTCTTTTTCTGTTTTCATCTTCTAAATTTTGGTCTTGTTATATTCCCTCACTGTGCTGTTACTTCTTTGAAGCTTTCAATGCTGTTTATATATATACACACATACACACACACACACACATATATATTTATATATTATGTATGTATGTATGTATTTGTATTTCACCCCACTGGGAGAGCTGAATAATTTATGTCATCATTAACAGAAGCCTTTATCTTTAAGAAGTTAAAAATTTTTTAAAGTCAATTTTAAATTATGTTATTTCTATTTCTTCTGAAGAGAATCAATCTCCTTATTGTAGACTCGACTGGTTATCTCAAGCTACGTCTCATATTATTCAAAATTTTAGTTAATTTCTCAGTGCCATTCTCTGTCTAGCAGTTTTGTTGTTGCTTCCTCTTAAGATGCTATCTAGTGTTCTGTGGACTCGACAAGGGGAACATCAAGTGTTCCCAGCTCTGTGTGAATGTCAGGATTGTTAGGCCTACTGCTCTCTCTTGGTTCTATCCATCACCTCCAAAGTTTCCCTCACATATACACAGATCATTACTAAACCAAAAACTTCAGAAGCCTTTCTATATACATTAGACTCCCAGTTAACCAGTACTCATGAGGATTGGTAGATGTCAGATAAATATAAGTAGACTCTCCATTAACCGGCACCCGGGACAGCTAAATGTAGTATTATTTCTTCTAATTTTCTGCTGGTTGCTTGAGATTTCCAGTTGTTTGCGTTCCAGTTAACAGAGAGTCTACTTATATTTGCTGTCCAAACTTTTGGCTTCCTTGGGCAACACTGGAAGAAATGTCTTGGGGCACACATAAAATACACTAACAGTTACAACAGCAGATAAGCTAAAAGAAAGGTCGCAAAAAAATCTCATAATGTTTTAATTTGTAATGGGCCACATTCAAAGCCATCCTGGGCCACAGGTTAAACACGCCTGGTATACTGTATCTCTGAAGTGTTTGCTTGTCCTCGCGTATGCGCTCTCTCTCCCTTCTCTTTCTTTTCTCCTATGCTCCCTTTTTTCCAATATCCTGATCCACAAATTCTAATTCTCTTAACCTCCCTGACTTTAAATCTGTGTCTTCAATTCAGTAAGACCATCATTCTCTGCTTTAATTCATCACTGAGCTATAACCTGGAAACTGCCTAATAAGCTGGAGCATTTGGAAGACTTCCCTTCTTTGTTTTCCTTCTTTCATGGATCATAATCCTACACTGACTATTGTCCAATGACTAAAAACTGTTTCTTATTGACCTGTTATTTTTGTGCCTACAGAAAGAGGGCAAATTTACTCCATCTTGTTCAGCAGTGAGAGTTTATTTAATTGAAAAAGTATTATTACTAAAAATTGAGAAAATAAAATTATTCATGACTGCTGTGTCCTAATATAGTAATTATCATACTCTTCCACTTCCTTTGCATTATTTCTATTTCCAGTTTAAACACAGATGTTAAAGAATGGATTAAATATAGATTAAAATACAGATTTTTAAAAAATGGTCTGACAATTAAGTTCACGAACTCATCCTAGAAAAAGTGCTATATACCTCACTGCTGAATATCACTACGGTCACCTTCAAAGTACTCCCCTTGGGAAACTATGCATTGATGCCAGCACCTAGTCCTCCCTTCCAAACAACTTTGCAACTCTTTTTTGGAATGGCCATCAGAGCTGTCATTATATTACCCTTGACATCCTGAATTCATCAAAACATTTTCCTTTCAATATTTCCTTTATCTTCAGGTAAAGAAAAGTCACTGGGGTCCAGATCAAGGGACTAGGGAGGATATTTCAATAGTTATATGTACACTGGCTAAAAATTCCCAAAATTCCTCACAGAGTCATGTGAGCTGATGCATTGTTATAATGTAAGAAAAGAGCCTTGAGTTGGACAATAGTTCAGGTTGTTTTCGTCTTTTTCACGCAGCCTTTTCAGCACTCCCAAAGAGTAAACTTGGTTTACTGTCTATCGACTTGGTACAAATTCATAAGGAACAATCCCTCTGATATCAGAAAAGGATAGCAACATCATTTTGTCTCTTGATTTGGAATGATGGAAATTTTTCAGTCATGGAGAACTGGCTGACTTCCATTGTGCAATTATATGCTTTGTTTCAGGATCATACTGGTACATCCATTTTTTCATCACCAGTAATAACACAGCCCAAAACATTGTCTTGCCTGTAGTAAAAGTCTTGGCAAACTTCTTTGCTTTTTGTTCATCGGTGAGCTTCTTCAGGACATTTTTGCACACACCTTTCTCATGCCAAGATTTTCGGTTAAGATTTTTCTGTTTCTTTATCGATGTTTACTTGGTCTGGGGTGCTTCTCACAGTCAGTCAATGATTCTGACATACAATTCGACAAAGTTCTGCAATGTTGTCGTCAGTTCTGCTTGTTATTGGCCACTCTGACCTCTCTTCATCAGTGACACTTTCTCTCCCCTCAGAAAATCATTTAATCCATTTGTACACTGCCTTTTTCTTCATGGCATTATCTCCAAACACTAGGACTAACATGTCCCTGATTTCACTTCCACTCTTGCCAAATTTAACGAGAAATTTAATGTTGTTTGTCACTCTAATTCAAGCTCTGGCATTCTCGTGATGGCACACAAAAATACGCAACAACAATCATGAATGCCACTCAGCAAGCCACTGCCACATGTTGAAATGAGCACAGCTGTGAGACACAGCTATATCAAGGTTATGAAACCTTACTGAGTTGTTTGTATAGTGCTGCCAATGTAAGTGTATGGTGGAAAGTTTGCAAACTTAATTTTCATGTATATATGGCATGCTTATAATTTTACGCCCCCCCCTTTTTTTAAGCATTAACATATCTCTTAAGCATAATTTTAAATTATATCCTATCAAGAGGAAGTAACCAATTGTGTAACAACTCTTCTACTATGGAACATTTGTTGTTCAATTTTGCCAAAATTTTTCACTGCATCACATTCCCTTAATTTGGTTTTCTATTATGACCACTGCATTGAAACTCTTAATGTTATCATCTAACTGACAGGCTCAATATTATTCTTTGCCTATTCTTTGACTAGCTTTGCAGAAAGTCCAAAATTTCATAAAAAAGAATTAAGCATTAATACCATAGGGTATCCATTTTAAGTAGTGAATTAACTTGTAAGCCATGAATTTAGAATAATACCATCTGTGAATCATCCTTAGAACTAAAGTAATGGTCCCGCAAATCATTTTCTGTAGGGCTTAATTCTCACTGTGGAAAAGGGTGCTAGAGTAATCTTTAAAACTTCATCTTCTTTTGCTATGAATAATATTACTTTGCTTGAGTTTTTCTCAAAGCTCTCTTTGAACTCTTCATCTCTATTTCTTCCAACCTCTGCCCTAAGAAATACTTAGTCCAAGGCCTTCAGTTATTTTTAGTATCACCCTTAAAATTTTTTAACTGAAAAACACTACTACCCAGATGATCCCTAACTTTCTCCAACTTTGATAGAAGGCTTGACTCTAGTTTCTAACCATCTGCCTAATATTTTTATGCCTATATATCCTCAAATTCAGTAAACCACATGCTGTCCTTATCTCATTGTACAAATCTGTTTTTCAAAGATATGCCCATTTAAATTAATGGTAACATAATTTACTCAATCACCAAGGTTTAAACCTGCTATTGTTCAAACTTCCTTGTTTCTTATATCCAGTAAGTGACAAAGTCCTCCTAGTTATTCCTTTGTAATAGCTCCCTTCTTTACTCAAGTGGCAGAAATTAGAAAATTCATTTCATGGTCTCATGGTTGAGGCATTATGATTTCAGAACCTCCTTCAATTCATCAAAAATACTAGACTGATCATTCTATATCACAACTTACATCACATTACTACCTAAATCAGATCTACTATGAGTTAGGCATCCCTGCAAAGTGGTCACAGCAGTGCTTCTAAAACTTTACTGTGCACCCAAACCCCTTGGGGATCCTGTTAAAATGTAGAACCAGCAAGTCTGAGAGTGGTCTGAAATTCTGTATTCTAATAAGCTCTCAAGTGATATCAATGCTGCTGGTTCATAAAACACACTTTGAAATATTCAGGGTCTGAGAGTAGAAGAAGGAAGGTGATAAGAAGCATAACACTACACACTAAGTTCCTATTTCCAGTAAGATTAAGCTCAAATTCCCCATCCTAACACTCAAGTTAATGTGATCCTACTCTACCTTTCTGGTTTTTAGTTATTGTACTTTACATAAATCCTGTGAATAGTCAACAAATTATTCAGTGGTTCAACTAATGAGGGTTCTCAACAGTGAATGATCTCTCCCCTCCTCCTCCTCCAGAGGACATCTGGTAATGCCTGGAGACATTCCAAGTTGTCACAACTGAGGGACCTCTACTAGCATCTAGTGAGTAGGGGCCATGGATACTGCTAAACAGTCTACAATAGGCAGGATAGCTCACCACAACAAAGCATTCTAGTCACAAATTTCAACAATGCTGAAGTTGAAGAAATTCTGCCCTTATGTGTATAGCTTTCTGCCTGCCTCTAGCTCACTTGTTCTCCATATACTCTTTCATTTTTGCCCACCCCAAACCTATCCACCATTCAAGAACTGGATCAATTATATTTTTTTCTACAGAACATTTCTAAACTGCCAAGTTCGCCAATCCATTCCTATACCTGACTTAAATAACATTTAGTATAGAAATGTTATATACCAGGAACTTTTATAGGCTGTAGGGACAATGTTAAATTTTAAAGTGCAGAGTTGTAGTCCACCACATGTTTACAGAGAAGAAAACATATATTAAATAGTAGGGTAACTTCTACAATAAAGACATGCTCAAGATACAATGGCAAAAAAGTAAAACAAACAAAAAAACTTCAGGGGACTAGATTTTTCAAGAATGGCTTCTATAAGAATGTGGTTTGATGAACGGCAGTTAAATAGAAGGTTATAGGAAGAGACAGGAAGAAAAAGAATGCAATCCAGGCAGAAGGAAAAACACATGTAAAAACATAGACAGGTGTTAATAGAACTATAGTTTATTATGATTATAAAATTTGGGTTTTGAGAGAGGTGGAGCAAGGATTGAACCAGCTGAAGGTAAAGAAGTAGACATGGGTAAAATCATGACTAGTCTTGTACTATAAAGAGTCTTGAGTTTTAAACCATTAAATACTGTATTAATTTAGAGGAAATCACTAAAATTTAAAGCAAAAGATATTTATTCCCATGAGCTAGCTCTCTTCCATATGCAAACTATTTATCTATTATTTTCTTGACAGTGACTTTTTTGTGACCCCTTTTACCCTGATCACCTGGAACTTGATTTTTCAGATATTTATGCCATGACTTTTCATTCAAAGATTTCTCAAAAGGATTAATTTAATAAACTTAAGCTATATTTCCCCACAGCTCTTAGAGCAGTGTCTTAAACATATAAAGTCCTCAAATACTTAATTATATTGCTATCTTTACATAATATCTCTCAATGTGAAAAACCATGTAACGAATTTGGACAAAACTGCTTTCCTGCATTCCAGAGACCCTGAAATTATGCTATTAAATGCTAGAGGCTGTGTACTTGTTTGATTCTCTGGAAGTAGAAGCTGAGACCAAGTGAGGAGCACATCTGGGAGAAATATGAAGAAAAAGGATTGAATAGGGAGATTTATCAGCAGACCTGATAAAGTCCCTGACAGGCAAACGGGCAGATCTGGAGCAAAACTGCCCCCATTAAGAAAGTCCCACTTTGGTTGAAAATGGCTAAGGTTGCTATTACTCTTTGTTCCTTGTTCAATTACTCTAAAGTACGCACCAGTGTTTCCAAATTGGTCTATCTTTCACTACAAGTGGCTTTCTTAATGCTTTAATAAGCTCATTCTAAATTCCACCATAAACGTTAACAGTTACCAGATAGAAAAAGGCAGATCTTTCATTAGAAGTAACAATACAGACCAAGATTCAAATAGCTATGCAAAATGACAACAGCAGAAGTAAAATTTAACTTGAAAAACAAACATGAGGTGCCAATGGCTCCAAGAAGACAGTCACATTAAAAAATAGAAAAGCTATTTAAAGACAATAATTTATTTAGAAGTTGAAAACTGGAGGGAAAACAATGAAAATAAAAATGTCAATGAAACCCAGCAGTTAGTATTATAAACTAAAAAAAAATCTTTCATGAAAGAAGTAAAATAAGTGTTACATAGTATTATATAAATAGGTAAGTAGATACAGGTAGTGTTTTGTTTAAGATAGCCTAGATTCAGAATTTTGAGATAAAACTTGAAAAATCATATTTGAATTCTTCTATTTTAAACCTAAATTTATATATAATTTTAATCATTTTATATACTTGAGAATACTTTCATTATAGTCCTCACAACTAAATACATAATTCACGCATACCTACCTAATACAGTTACGGTTGTAGAGGACTGAGCATTTCCAAGTGGGAATGTAACAGCTTTACATATGTATTTTCCAGAATCAGAAAATCCGATGTTATGTAGAGTAATTGTTGCATCATTAAGTGAATAGTTTTTAAACAAGACTCTTCCCTGATACTCTCCTTGAACAGAGAATCCATATTGAGGATGATGAACAGCAACAGTCTGTGAACTTTTGCCATGCACCTTCTCCCATGAAATTTGCGTTATAGTTTCATTTACTTCAATTAAACACTTCAATGAAACATTCTTTCCCCATACTGCTGTGACATGAGGCTCCACAATAATTGGTCCAGCTAAGGCACCTATGGGGAAAAAAAAGTATAGTTCTTAAAAATGGAAAAATGTTACACTAAAATATGATCAATCTCCCTCCCCTTCTGTTCTGTTGCTCTCTCCCTCCCCTCTTTCCCTCCTGTAGGCATGCGCGCGCACACACACACACACACACACACACACACACACACAAACTGAGTAACAGGAATAACTGAAAAGTGCTAAATGTTCCAAGGGCTGGAATATAAGACCCAAAGAGTGACTCTCAAATAAAGCAAATAACCATCAATGTGTGTTGCAGTGGAAAAAGCACTACAATGGGCCAAAAGTAAGCTTGTAAGCGAATCCTTCCCCAGTCAAGCCTTCAGATGAGATCCCAGCCCTAGCTGACACCTTGTGGGCAGTATTATGATAGCCTGAAGCAATGAATCCAGCTGAGCCATGCATGTATTCCTCACCCAAAGAAACTGAGATAATAAACTTATGTTTCCCTAAAACTACTAAGTTTTAGAGTAGTTATATGATCTCTTCCTGTTATTCAGGAAGAGATCATATATATAGGATCTGTCAAAGCAAAGTATCTTCTGCCCTCTGCCAAAATCTCTACTTAAAAACTTCATTTAGGGTGCATCAACTGTTAGAAAACATGAATTTAAAAAACACATAAATGTAATATTAATTTTTTCCATTTCAGGAATGAATTTAAAAAATGCCACAAGCAAAAGTTTAAATAAAATGATATCAATCTTCTCCCCTGTGATAATAAGGTCCTTCCTAAAAGTCATGGACCAAATCTAAATCATTTTAAGGGAAATAAGACTAATATTCATGAGTACTAAAGTCAAGCAAGATGTTGCTAATTGGCGAACATATTAAAACATAAAAAACAAGTCCTTGGAGAGTTTATGATTCACATATGTATCCTGACAAAACAATCAAACTAAAAAGTATACTAGTATAAGCATTCAAAAATAGAAAGTATTATTAATACCTTTAAAGTTTAGAGTTATGTCTAAATATTTTTAAATTAATACAAAAATGCAGAGGGGGGTGTAGTGGCTTAAGGCTTCAGCACTGGCACTGTCAACGCTGTGGCCTGGGTTC